>VZTI01005024.1:0-45014 GCA_013397865.1 Struthidea cinerea | reverse complement strand
AAAAAAAAAGAAAGCTGAGAAGCTGCACAGGAGATATTGTTTCTATTTAGTTGTTAATATGTCCACCTAAGAAGAAGAGACTCAGGTTCAATTTTCCACACCATCAGCTGTTTATTTACATAAATTGGAAGAGCCTCAACAACATAAACACAGAATAATTCACACTCAGTCCAGAAAGTACCCAGTAGGTACTCACTTGGGCTGGGCTGGGCTTGGCTTCAGGGTCTTCCTGTGAAAAAACTGAAATAAGAAATTGAATCCCTGTCTTCTGTGTTCCATGGCAACTGCTTTTTTTTCAGTTTCAGTAATTTTAAGAAGTAACTTTTCTTTGTCCCTGCACAAAATATTTTTTTTAATTAAATCCTTGCTGCGTGCATCCTGATAGGCTTTCATTTCTTCTCTTGTGAAGAGCACAGCAAGGGCAGCTTTAAATATGAGAGAAAGGTAACCCTTTATACCCTCATAAAATTTTTAGCTTCTTATACACACCATCACAGCAGTTTTATATTTCATTCTGTTGCTGAGAACATCTTGGTTGCCAAGCTATCTTGGTGTGGTGAACATCACACTCCTAATATTTGCTATTATTTTTTAATTCCACGGCTGATCTTATACACAAAAAATATGAAAGAACAAACTGTTAAATTCTGCTGATGACTTTCAAGATATACTGTCTGTGATCAAAAACTTACATCAATCAATGTCTCCATAATTTTATCTACAAAAACAATTAGAATAGCTGCCTCTATACCCATGTCTTAATCATTATTTGAAAGTTCTGAGTTCCTAAAATTGTGTGCTCTACAAATTAAAAGAAAAATTCTGTTTTATTTTAAATGATTTTTTCCTTACTTGTTTATTAACAATGACTGTGAGATTATTGTTGGAAATTAACCAACGACTTAAATGTGTATTTTTTTTTATTTCTTGTACATGGACTTCTTCAGATGCTTGCCAAACAGTAATTGAACATTTGAATAATAATAAATTTAAATTTTTTACAACCCACAGACAAGTCACTGTAAAGAATGGCATGCAAGCCTTGCTCCTTACCAAGGCTGAGAATTAATTGCCTAAATAAAAAGCTGTAAGTCCGACTTGGCCACGATCAAAGGAATTATTCCAATGTCTCCACACTTAATGTGTCAGGCTGCAACCACGGGAACCCTACCTTGGCCCAGTATAATTGAATTACAACATGATTTACTTTGTGCCTTTTGCCTTTTTCCCACCAACTGGTATCTGTATTGGTCTTACAAAAGAACAGTTTTAAAGGAGACAATTTAAACAGAATAATGGTGTCTGGTAATTTTCACAAATATAAATGCATATATTCTTCTTGTGGGTTTAAGCTCCTAAATTATATTCCTTTCTTCAGGCTATTGTCTAGTATAATATTCCTTTAATGTTCTGTATTTGGAGAGACTTCATAATTTTCAGGAAGGATTACGTAAAAAATTAATTTCTTCTCTGAACTGCAAAGATGAAAAGAACCTTTTTCTCTCAAAATTTGAAACGCACACTTCTATTTGAAAAACAGATCAGCCAATAGTGTCAGAAACCACTCTGTCCTGCTGTGCAAATCTATGACATTGCAGTGTGAAACCCGTCACTCCAATGCTTATTCGTAATTCCAGGCACTCAGCAGGTGGTAAAGGCCTTAAAGCATCTCAGTAAACAAAAAGGGTATTTGAATTGCCATTTCATGTCATTGCTTACTTGGGAAAATTTCCATTTAATCTTAAAAAGTTGATAGCACTTTAAAAATACCTTTTTCTCTCTTTCTTTCCCCCTCCAGATTACTTATCAGTAATTATAACTAGCACACTCTTCTCCCAGTTTGCATTCGGAATTGCAAGTATGTCTGTAGGATTGATGGGAGCAGTAATCTTCATGAGTACATCTACATGATTTCACATGTACTTGAAATATCCCTTCTACTCCACACAGAGCTGCAGCAAAAAGTACTCAAACAAAATAATAATAAAAAAAAAGTCTAAATGTGATAGATCACATAAAAAGTGATCTGACAGACTGACAGTCTGGAACATGTTTCCCAGAGAAGCTGTGGGTGCCCCGGTCCTGGAAGTGTTCAAGGCCAGGTTGGATGGGGGTTTTGAGCAACCTGGTCTAGCGGAAGGTTTCCTGCCTATGGCAAGGGGATTAGACTAAATGGTCTTTATGATCCCTACCAACTCAAACCATTCTGTGATTCTATGTTTCTATGAAAATTATGTACACCTCAGCTAACAGCTGATCTTTTCCTGCTCGCAAAGCTTAGTATTTTTCTTTTTCTTATAATCGTTATAAACATCAATCCTACATGCTAGGAAGTAATCCAAATACAACAAGGATGGAATAGTTCGAAAGATGTCAGGAGCCTGTGCACTGCAATGCAAGCATCTTTGAAAGAGCAATGTTAATGACACATTATGAGTAGCAGCAGGCTGACGGATAGCAATGCAGCAGCAGCCTGCCATGGCATGCCATGACAGTTTTCTGGGAAGACATCAGCTCTTGTGTGTCGCTGTGAGCGACACTGACGGCAAGGAATGTCACGACTAAGTTCAGAAGGGAAGCAGTTCTGACTCTTTATTAGTTCATTCATTCATCTTTTATAACAGGGTTCGCAAAGAGTGTGTTGAATGGCATAAGACAATTGGGTGTTTGGCCATCCACCCCTTGAGGGGATTGGTCAAGCTCTAAGACATTTATTCCAAAATATCAGAAAGCTAGAACCATAACAATCTTGCACAACAAACCCAGGTGCAAGATAAGGAGTTAGTTTACAAGAACCCATAGCAGTGTTTTCATAGCTTCTGTGAGAACTGCAAAGTTCTCACAGAACGCTGCAGAAAAGCTGAAAGATTTCTCTACCAAAGCTTTTCAGCATCCACACTTGTGCCACATAAACACTTAGGAGATGAGCAATGAGGGTGACTAGCTAACTAACCTGACATCTTGGTCTCCCTCCCAGCACTACATCAGGCAAAACAGGACTTTGACTACACTGTTCAAACACAGCAAATGAAAACAGTTCTAAAATAGATGGCATATGGCAGTTTTTCCACATGTGTTTACATAGACTGCTTTAGTCCAGAACCTGGGGTGTGCTAATGTGAACTTAATGAAAGGGTGAGTATAGAGGTGGTTATTGTTGTCTATCGATGGTTATCAGCAGTAAAGCTAACAGACCCACTGTTCCAATTAATTTTTTGGCTTCCCACCCTGGTGTAACAGGACCTGAGGCAGATCAATGAAGTAAAACATTGAAAACTGTTCCTTTAGAGATATAAAAATGTGCAGATAATCTTCCTTAGAGTACTGCATTTGTCTGTTCAACTACTGTGCATGCACTATACTAGTTAAGATAGATAGGTTTTGCAAGCACCAGACTTTTTGTCTCAAAAAATAAAAATAAAATTCATCTCTAGATTTACCAAAACATTTAAGAAACTTTTCTCAAAGAACTAATGCTCAAGCTTCATTAACTGCCTCAAACATCTCAGAAAGAGGACAGCTGGAGTTACAGCTATTACAATTGTGATGTGAAAATGTTTAAGAAGTGGAATCTTCTTTATGGATAAATGTCTTACATTTGATGATCCCAATAATTATTCAGAACGATTTTGGCTTTTACAGTTCAGACCAGCACACAGCTCACAACAACACAGCAAAATACAGAAAAACATGACTACTTAATGGCACTGCGTTTCCCTATTTTATTGTGAAAAAGCACTTTACTATAACTTATAGTAAACTATAAAGCAAATATATTATATTAAGGACTCAAGAATCTACACGTTACTTATAGTGAAAGGCCAAGCTATAGATTAATCTTTTGGCTAGTGTCTAGGAAATTCTAATAAAATAATAATAAAAGCTTTGTATCCATGAACTGAAATAATGCATTTCCTATTTTATGTTGCAAATAGTATAAAAATATTCTGTACTTCAGAGACTTAACATTTTGTTAGTGCTATATCTCTGCCCTTAAAATAAAATCTTTTATAAGAACATCTGAGAAGCTTTTTGGTTGTTGAAAAGAAAAAAATCATTAGCAGAAAAATTCAGATTTGTAAAAATTTGCTTTTTAAAATAATCTATAAAACCTGTTACATATCTCTTTATGTTTGCAGATTTTATAGAATATTATGGATATTGTTGAGGTAGGTGCAAAAGCATTTATAAAAGTGTATACTAGCAGAGGGATGCATCAAAATGGTGTCATGCATGATATATCCTCAGCTTAGATCATCCATCAAGAGAGTGTCTCCTATTGTAGTATCAAGAACATTCTGAATTTCTCAGTTTTGGTTCAATAATCCCATTTAACACCAGATCAGTTATCTTTATGAAGATAGAGCTGCTAGTGGCCTGGATTTTAATCTCATCTGTAAAGCAGGTACAGTTTGCACTGCAATGCTTTAATTTTATGTGTGCAAAATCCAAACCACATCTCTTAGAATGGCTTTAAAAACAATCTGTTTAAATCCCATCCCTGCTTGAAATATCAGAATTCTAGGGGATACTGCTTAGCTATTTTGACCACATAATCTACCTTATGCTCACAGATTCAAATCAGATTGATATGGCAGAATATTAATTCATTTTATAAAAGTCTAATGACTATTGGGTGTTGATTGACGAGAAGCTCAACAGGAGCTGGCAATGTACACTTGCAGCCCAGAAAGTCAATCATATACTGGGCTGCATCAAAAGCAGCATGGCCAGCACTAATCTGCTCCTTTGAGACCCCACCCAGAGTATTGCATCCAGCTCTGGAGCCCTCAGCACAGGAAGGACAGAGATCTGTTGGAGCAAGTCCAGAGGAGGCCACCAAGGTGATCAGAGGGCTGGAGCACCTCTCCTACGAGGACAGGAGGAGGAGTTGGGGTTGTTCAGCCTAGAGTAGAGAAGGCCTGGGGAGACCTTAGAGCAGCCTTCCAGTACTTAAAGGGAGCCAACTCAAAATCTAGAGATGGACATATTACAAGGGCATGTAATGATAGGACAATCGGGAATGGCTTAAAACTGAGAAAAAGTACATTTAGTATAGGTATAAGGAAGAAATTCTTCACTGTAGTGGGTAGTGAGGGTAGTGAGGCAATGAAACAGGCTGCCCGGACAAGTTATGGATGTCTCATCCCTTAAAATATTCAAGGCCAGGTTGTATGAGGCTTTGCCAACCTGATCTAGTGGTTAAAGGTTCCTTCCAACCCAAACCATTTTATGATTCTATCATTCTATGATACGACTGCATGTCAGTCAGCAAATTACAAGTCTAAGCACTAACTAGATTTTCAAAATTAACAGCATCAAAGTGATCAGTGACTAGGAAAATGCTGCATCCATATAAGTCTCATTGCCCAGCAGCTCTAGTTTTATCTTGGGAGTTTTATACTGCAGCATGTAAAAGCCCAGAATTAGTTAACCACATCACCTCACTACATCAGCCTACTACTAAGGATGAACTGAAGTATTTAATATGTAAGGTTCTTCCTGTGTATGTTTTTAATACATCACATCATGTATATGTACACATTATTTATCTTCAATGCATCAATAATCACCACAAAATCCGTTTTTCTTACTTCAAAAATACCATCAAACTTGCTTTCAGATCTTAAAGAATTTATGATGCACTGTTACACTTGGCAGGGGCAGGATTGTTCTGATACATAGCTTTCTACAAAGAGACCTATGTATGTTTTGCATTTTGGGTATATTAACATCTATCACAGAATCATTGATTAAACAGACACGGGAATCTTGAGTTTCAGCAGAATACTCACAAAATTGCAGAGCAAAAATTTTACAAATAAAGGAAAGAATCAACTGACATCACAGGCAGAATAATAGTTTGCGAGAGCAATGAACCACAGTATTTTAGTCTCATATGTTTTGGCCACAAGGGGCACACACTACAAAACCAAGCTTCAGTGCTTACATATACATGAACCCCCATCATTTGTGCGTTTTCCTTACAAATAAAAACGGAGGAATAAAAAAAATAGGGAGCAATTGTACATTAATATGACCAATAGTTTCAGATTTTATCAGAAATTCTCAGCTCATTTAATTTTGAGCAGAAAATCCAAGAGCATTACTTTTCATTATATACATTCACTTACAGTGGATAAAAGTATCTATGCTAGTCTTCTGGAAAGTAGTGCCTTTGAGATCATTGTTAATTTTCAAAGATTCACAATATATTGGGTTATTTTAAGTGAAGAGTTCATGGCTGAGGGCAATTCCAACAAATGACATTCAATTTATCATATACAATATTGTTATATAGTATTATTTATCTCAATACATATAATGCATCATTTGCTTTAATAATAAATGTGTACCTAAGGCTTTTTAAAATGTTTTTTACATTTCAGGAAGCAAACTGAGAACTAGCACTTACTGCCAGTCCTGTAAGATTGTGGTGCCAGTACAAGAGTGGCACAAGGTGCACACACACACAGGGGTGCAAGAACAGTAGTAAAGCAATGTGTACAAATCTGCTACAGATGCTTGTAAGCAAGCAAGAAGGATAAAACAAATGGTTCTGCTTCATGTCTGAGTTCCTTGCATGACCCATGGTATCTGAAGTCTCAAACAAATGTCAGCCAGTGCAAATGAACCTGTCGATTATGAATCAGAATCAAAGCCTTAACATCCCCGAGTAATTCCTCAGACTGTGCTGGAGACCAAATTCAGAGACAGACTAACTTTTGGCACATTGTGTGCTCCTGAAAAAAAAGGCTTGTAGCAAAATTTACCGATGGTGTAATAACATTTCCTGAGTCTGATGCAAATGTCTGGTTTGACACCAAAAAGACTCTAAAACAATCAGATTTACAAAATTAAATTACTGTATATAATGCTTCAGTGTCTAGATTAACTGACCTTTCTTCATCTGATGCCTTTCTAAACGTGATGGACACTGATCTCCAGCTCAGTATTGGAGAGAAGGCATTTAGGATTTGAAAATATAAATTAGCCTAATTCAGATGTGGTGCTCAAGTAAGGTGTGCAATTTAATTTTGATAATTCTGTCAAAACATTATTCAGTTGTAACTGTACCTTCCTAAATGTGGGATGATAATTTCCTTTACAGGAAATAACTCAGAAAGGTTTCTAAGGAAACCAGGCAAGCACACCAAACTAATATCAGGTTTTATATGACAGTGAATATCACACAAGGAGAGTTGGAAGAGAATTTTCAAGGGAAAATGCTATAAATGTGAATAAAGATAAATCAAGGTTTAAACACTGGCAATGTTTGAGAATCTCCGTTTCTGACTCCAGATATATTACTAGGTTAAGCAAAAAGAGGCATCCAACACATGAGCGGGAACATGCACATGAACAGAAGCATGTGGGATACAACTTATTGACAAAATACAAATGCAAATGAAGGAAGGTGAGGAAAGGAAAATGCAGATTATTTCAATGGCAAACACTTTCAGAATGGGCAAAGTGAGTGAAGTGGGAGAAATCTCACCACCACAGTAATGATAGGTGTTTTGGTGGTTTGATTCTGGTCAACTAAAATTATGGCAAACAGGGACACAAACTGCACGTAAGTAAATTAGATGGGAATCTTTTTTTCATGTGCAAAGTGCATCCAGCCTAAATACTGCTAAAAATCAGACTTCCAGATGCATGAAGGGGAGAGGGCATGTCCGGACTTTTGATTTTTTGAAATTCAGGGGTGCCTGAGTACTTCTAACTCACCCTTGAATGTCTTTAATTAAATATTCTTCTGTGGAGACTGCTCCTTGCTTTCTTCCCCAGCAGAGCTAAACTGGTGCTTTAATGTGTAAGGGACCAGAGGGAGGGAGGTGGTCCAAGCAGTGCCAGGCACTGACCAGGATTTAAGGTGTCCTGCTGTTTAGGGTGCAGGTGCAAAATATTAAAAACAAACAAACAAAAAAAACCCCAAACAAAACAGGCTAGATGCATGATACATGAGTTTTTTCCCTAGAAAAGGCAGGGAGAAGGGGCTAGCGTACTCATGCTTGCTGGGAACTGTGAGCAGAGCAGGTGACTGCGCACAGCTCTGCTCTGGCAGGTGCTAACTGTGAATAACAAAGAGGCTCTGTGTTCCAAACTGAGGATCCCTTACAAACGAATAAGAGAACATCTGATGTAAATGTTTGTGATTACATGAATGTGAGCTTTTCAGGCAGAATCAATACCTCCCATTAGAACATCTCATATTGTTGGGAAAAGTCACAATTCTGGTGGATGCAAACTTTCCCTGAGGACACTACATTAAACATCCAGGTTAGAGGTCAGGTGGGAGATCATGGGCAATGAAAAGCAACTCCCTTTTCACCGACATACATGTCCTTTGGCTTACTCTATTACAAAGAGATAATTGCAAAATATTGTACAAAATATTTCATTTATAAACTATTTTATAAGGCACCATGAATGCAAATGGAACAAAATAATAAGGCTGTTTCTCTACACCTCCTGAAAATACTCACTTATTGATCACATAGACAGCTTTTTAACCTTCTTTATCCAGTGGTGTGTTCAATTAGCAACCTGCTATTTTTAAGATCCTTCCTGGAAATTATTTGGAAGTAAAATTATTTTACAAATGAAACTAGCGGGACATATTTACTTACACTCAGCAGACTTTTATCCAGGAATTCATCTATACAGATAGCAAAACCCTAAGTGTTTTGGGTGCAACCACCTGCAGGGTAGTTAAATTTACCCTTAGGCATGCACCCTTCACCTGAAGTTTGCAGAGAATGAATCCTTCACCGATCTTCACATTAAAAGCAAGAAAAAGAACATATTTTGCTGTCAGAGATGAAAACTGCTGATGAGAAGTTGGCTTTTACTTTTTTTATTCTAGGAAAAAAGTAAACAAATGAAAACAAGACAAAGAACACACATTTTCCTCTCTGAACTTACCAACAGAAAATCCCTGTTTATCAACCCATCAGCAGAAGAAGATGTCTTTCTTTGGATTCAGCTGAAGAAGCAAATTAATTATCTGTTTTCTTGTCAACAAATAAAGCCCTCAAGATCTATGTCTGAACTTAAAGTAAAAGGCACATTTTTATGTAAAGACACTTTAATATACATTTGTGCTTTTGAAAGTGATTCTTTTTCTCCCTTTTGCAAGCATATATACACACAGACATTTAATTAACATATAGACTGGGGATTTAATATCAAATGGTCACATGAGAGAAGAAATTAATGTAAATCATAAACAAAGTACTATACTTCCTTCCTAAAAAACAGCCTTTGGGCAAAAACAATCAACACTTCAACTAGCAAAGGCAGATGCTAAAGGGTCACTATCTTCCCTCCTGCCATCATTTGTTGAATAGTTCTGTAGATATAAGGAACAAGCCACTGAGCCAGATCCTGCTGTTCAAGAAATATGTTTCACAGCCAGGTAATTGCTTTCCTCAGACTGTTGTCCTAAAAGGAGGGGAAAGACAGACAAAACCTAATGGTAACGTGGTGGACTATTTCAAGAGGATCTGGTCAGAAAACACTTTGGGTGGCTTAGTTTCATTGCAACTGTCTGTTACTACATATTTTCTGCAATAAAAAAGTAAACTTCCAAAATAAAATTCCAGCAGTGTTAGACCATAAGCAACACTCTAGATTATAATATATGATAAAGATCAATAATGCTGCTTGGAAATGAAAGAGTGCTATCAAAGAAAATCAAATTACTGTATATACAAGTTTGAGAAAAATATCTGCATACTATACATAGACAAATTTATGTAAGTCTTCACTTACTGGTTTTTTGGGTTGCCTTTTTTTTTGACAATTTGCTCTACATCATTAGACACTGAGGATTCTTTTAATATTTCACCACAGAACACTGCAAAACATTTTTGTAAGACTCTGATGCTGATGTTAAAGACAAACTGGGGTAAGTACCCCAAAAAAATTTTCACTTCTCTGAAAGGTGTTCACAGAACAGGCTGAACTAACATATTTTCCTCCGCCATTCAGAAGTTCACTGTATCTCATTAGGCTGAGGGACAGCATCCCTTGCAAAAACGAGTTGCTGATGGTCATTGCATCCTGATGAACCCTATTTTTGAGTGCCACACAATTTGAAGGTAGACTTTGAAGGAAAACAGAGCTCCAACAGACTCTTCTGTTAATAAAGAAACAAATGAGCAAGTTATTAATTTTACAGACATGTATTTTCACATTGGTGAACAACTTACCTAAACCATTATTTTAATATTTAACACTGAATATGAACATTAAATCTGCCTATCCACTTGATGTTCTTTAAAATTATAGCTCAAGTCCTGTACATGGAAAAGTCAATTATTTAACCTTAATGAAGAAAAAACTGGAATTTGTAACTTTTTGTAGAATAGAAATAATTTATATGTAACAGATATTCAGCGGCTGTTTCTAAATTATGAATTTATATATGCAGGAACACGTCAAAAGAAGCAGTTCAGGCCTATTCTATTCTATTTGTTAAAAAAAATTGCATTTGTCTGGCTACAGCATGGTCAGATGGTCTTTCTCTGTCCAGAAGAACAGATGAACACTGACTTTATATAGGAGTCATATTGTCACACTTCTGTTTTTTTATATCGTTTATGCAGAAAATTATTTTCCTATGGGTGTCATTTTAGCAAAAGATGTTCTATAATTTTCCCTCAGCACTACTTGCAGTTGTATTAAGTACGTTAGAGCCTGACATTGCAGCAGGGTGCCCACGATAGAGCTCTATGTCTACTCAGTCTTCAGTGGCACAAGCATGAGGGATTCAGAACAACATGTGGTCTTTTTATTGTATTTCTGGTATGTGCAGGTGGGAAAAAGCCAATTTCTTAAATGATAGTTATTTAGAGTTGAAAAAGTAGTAAAGACCTTTTAGCAGCTTTTAGGTGCTGCAGATGTAAACTGAAGAGCAAATAGTAATGCAAGTATCACACAGAATCAGTAATCCAGGAACTGGTCAGGGCTTTTCCAATGCAGAGGATCTGTACCTCTCCTTCACACATTATAAATTTCTCCCACGGTTGGGTATCTTTTGAAAAGTTGCCCAAGTACATATCTGTAGACTCAGATCTGCAGTGCATTGAAAGCAGTAAAATAGGTTCTTGTGTGATTTTGGAGACAGACATTCTAGACAGAAGCCAAACTTCTAGCTCTTTCTTTCAACTTCAGAGCAACTATTCCAGTTTACAATAGAAAAGAAATTGGCTTATTAAAGAAAAAGATAGATAAAACCTGAAAAATGAAAAAAAAAAAACCAACCCCACTTTGCTCTAATTTAGAGATGGCTAAATCAATTTAAACTAAAATTCATTTTTCAGTCTCTCACAGAATGAAATTCTTTTCTAACAATTTTGTTGGTACAATAAAGCCTTGACAAATCAGAACTTACAGTGGAAGCTGAGATAGACCATTAACTACAGAGAATGCAACATAAAATAGCAGGGAAACTGTCAGTGGGAGTACAATTTTCAGGGGATTTACTTTTGTAGTTATATAAGAATATTAAATAAAAGTAATGTAATACAGGAAACCCTACTGCATTAATTTTATTTGACAGGTTTTACTGTACCTGTTTTCCTTCAAAGCCCCTTTTCTCATTTCTTCATCAATATTCTTCTCAATAGATAAAAACTCTTCAAACATAGTGAGCTGGCTCATTATACAAGAATGAACCCAAAAGAAGCATGCTTAAATCTGAGAATTCAAAAAGCATTGTGGGCAATCCCATGTGTCTTCTAAAGCTACTGCTGTCTTGCTGCTGAGGCATACCTGATGGGACATTTCCAGCAGATGACTGGTGTTGGGAAGAACGCAGCAGGGGTGAAAATGGAAGTTGCCTCCAAAACTCCATGAGCTTCTCTGAAGGGAAAAGGTAACTAACAGGTTTCTAACATCAGTATCCCATCGATGTGCAGTAAATGTTTTGCCCACTCTTGACTTCTTTATGGGTATAAACTCTACAAACTGTGCTGATAAGGAGCTGTGGCTTTCCAGTCATTCTCTGATTCAAAACTAATACACTCCCTGGAGTGAGTTGGGTTTATGTTTATGTTGAGTTTTCTTTCTTATTTGTTTTTGTGCAGTCACAGACCTGAACTAAAACACAAGGCAGACATAATGACACATGGACTGCATGAACCAGACTATCTGTTCCAAATTAAAGCACAAAGCAAATCATAAAGAAATTAAGTTAAATTAAAGAAATTTATAACTTGGTCTCTTGTTAAATTTTATCTTGCCTGCTTCACATTTTTGCAGCTTGTGGGTGGAAAGAAAAAAAAAAAAGGGATTGGAATTGAAAGCATACCTGAGTCATCACAGATCTCCAGAGGAAATGAGCTTGCAGGTAAGAAAAGCTGTTAGGTCTGTCTGGTAAAGGAGGCTGAACCTAGGCACCAGGCAGAAACTTGGGTTCTAATCAAAACAGATGCAAGTCCCAAATGGTGAGGAGTGCTCTCAACTGAATTCTGCCCACCAAGAGCACAGTTATCTTGTCCCTATCCAGAGTCCTAACCTTGACAGCCAAATTTTAAGTACAGGAGTACTTAACAGCTTTGAAGCCTAAATGGGCTTTGAGCAATTTTGCTAATTTAAGCAGTTTTTTTCTTTTCTGCGTCTAATTTCCTTTATGTTAATCAGTAGCCAACTTTCTTCTATGAAAAAGGACTGTGAAAACTATAGTTCAAAATGTGGTGCCACCAGCTTTATAATATATGTATGTTATACATTAATCATTAATATGATTGACAGAAATCAATCTCTGAAATTCTATTATATTTGTACTGTTCTCTCTCTACTTCCAAATCAAAACTGCAAAATGCAGATGCCAGGGTAAAGCATCTCTTGGCCCACTGTCATGTTGGTGAAGAAGTTTTGCCTTTCTGCTTGTGTCGTAGTCTAGAACTAACAGAGGGACTAAGAAATACTCATCTAAAAAAATCCTTATCTTGGTGATTACGTCATAAGACTCTGCTTCCTGAATGAAGAGCAGTCTCGTTTCGGAAGAAAAGAAGTCACGTGCCATAAAACTCTGGGTATTACTTTTGGGTTTAGAATTCCCTTTCCACATACACAAACTGCCCTTACATGCCAAAGATAATGAGTTTTGGTCATGCCTCAGTCAAACTTTCCTCCTGTCGGACTTTAACACGCCAGAATTCAGGACTGTGCCTGGTTCTCATCTACACCAACATGGTTAGCTCTACCCTTAGTTTCAGCTGTCTGATTTATTATACAGTCTTTTAACTCTTTTCATGTTTTGGGACAAGACCTGCTAGTTGCCTTTGCTTTCCAGGCCTTCACCAAGTAAACATCTATGACTGTAGGTTATAATGCAGAATCTGACCGTTTGACATTTTATTTTCTTTCAACATAAAAGGTGGAACAGGATGGACACATTCTTCAACTCAATAGTACATGGAGGAATAAAGCATTTTGTACAGTCTCCGTAAGTACAACTGCCTTCTGTGATGAGGGAAAACACATAATGGATTAGGCGGTACTTATGCGGAGTAGAGGACTTCAGTCTTCTTAAGTATCCTGAATAAGGCCACTCTTGAGCCAAATAGAGAGAAAATTATAATTACATCCTGAAGACTCCCAGTAATAAGCAAAACTCTTGTTTACAGACCAGTTCAGAATGTAAAATAGTGACTTACTCATGAAACGCAGCTGGGTTTAAAATGAGTTATAAATGTGATATTGCCAATTAGTCTTCCTAAGTAACAACATTTCTCCATTTCTTAATTCTCTGCCAAAGCAGTTGTAACATAGACTACCTGTACAGAAGTAATGCATACATAATGATATGAGCGCTACTATTGACTGGTCTAAAAATTGATTGTTTTTCTTTCTTTTTCTGCTTCATTTCTTTTGTTGGCTTGAACATCATTCATATACAGATTTAACAAATGTTTATGACATATGGTTTTAAATGATAAATTATTTTGCCTAGATAACAAGATAAATGTGGCAATTGGGTTTTTAAAAGCTGACAAAACTAAATATTTTCCATGTTTCCATGAAAGAATTTGAAGAAAACCAATCAACCAAACAAATAAAATCACTGCAAGCATATTTTAATTAACTCAATAATTAGAATGGGTTGGATTTTGTTTGGGATTTTTTTTCTGTCTATGAGTCCTTGCATCTTGGGTCTTGATGGATTCTGTATTACAGATTATGTTTACAAGAAGTTTCAATGAAATTGAAAAAATCAGAATGAATACATTCAGGCATAATCTTGAGACAGAGAATGCCAAACAATGAGTGAATTCATTTAAATATTGAATGAAGCAGTTCCCTTAAAAGAAAAAAAATCCTGTTAATTTCCCTTTTATTTTCAGAAACCATTACAAAATGTAGTCCTTTAATAAAGATAATCATAATACAGTAATTCTATAACTCACACTTTGATTTAAGGAAATCTAACAACTTCTCATAATTTGAAAGTGGAATGAATATACTTTCAAAGAACACAAATGGTTTAATATTTCTCTCCACCCTTCAGTTAATTCAGCCCAGCTTCTGCATACAGATAACCCTTGCCAACTTAACATTCCCCTCTTGCCCAGTGCCTCACGGTGGGAAAGTTCCTTCCCATTTTCACATACAATGAGGCTGCTTATGGCTGTAAATATCTCAGCCAGGTGTTATTCAGCTGAAAAAGATATCTCCATGGTATTTTTCCTGATGCCACATGGATACTTATCCATGCTGCTTTCATCTGTGACTAACTGCTTGCAACTTCAGCGAGGCACTGGAAGCAGCCTCACTGGGAACATTTGGTGTCCTGACTCATGGGTGCTGGAATGAGCGAATAGCAGAAAGCTGATACATCCGGAAGAGCCTGAGGCTGAATTCTGAAATTCAATTTCCATTCCTCTGGACTACTAGAGAGCTAAATTGAGCGATGCAAAAATCACGAAAGACTCAAAAAAAGGCATCTACATTTTTTTTCTTCCAGCGTAATTTAAGTAGTCAAGAGAAGCTGTTGGTAGGAATACTCATAGAAAAGGACTGATAATGATATTTAGATTTTTTTTACCTTTTTTTTTCCCCCTATGCTGACTATAGAAAAGACTAACTTCAACCTACAAGCCTTGGGATCTTTTTTGTCCATCTCTATTGCAGCAGAAATTCATCCCAGTACCATAAAATTGATGGGTAAGTATAGAGTAGCTACAATGAAACTAAAGTATTTTTCAACAAAGCATGACATTTTATCTATTTGAACAAAACTGCATACCTAAAGAGTACTTTATATTGGTCATCAAAGATGATCTCAACCTTTTAAAAACAGGCTGCTTCTTAATAGTACAACAGAGGGGGGAAAAACCCAAACGTTCCCAGAGCCACACTTACTGCTTTGGAAATGTCAACTTATGCAGGATATTGTAGCAAAGAACCATATTTGAAGAAAACATGTTTTTAGGATTTTTAAGGATAAGTTATTTAGGTGTTCATTTGCTGTTCCCTCTGTTCTGATGTTTATATGTCCCTGATAAAAATATGGGATATGTATTTTTCTTCTCTTACAGCTCCCTCTGAATACAGAGTCAAATTCTTATTTTATTTTAGCTTTATTCTCAAGTTTCCTGCTTTTTCCTCAACTTTTAGCCTAGCATAACATCAGCAATTCCAATGCTGCTGGACCTGAACTACACAAATGTACTGGATAGAAGAATCCAACACCTTTTAACAGAAGTCACACCAGGTTTGCCACTTCCTTCAGAGTCTGAAGTTAGGCTTTTGCCTCCCCTAATGAAATTAGCCAAACATTTCCTAATTCCAGTTTAATTGAATAGTTCTTGATCAAAATCTGTGTGACCCTATCATTCTGCCCCAGTAAATATTTCCCAGCAAGGGAAAAATTGTCTCTGGGAAATATTCTCTAAAAACAAAGCTTGAAATGAAGCCAGAATGATCTCATTTCAAATGATCTTTCAGATTTCAGCCACTAACTTTGGCTCCTAGCTACAGATTTGTTCACATTTTTCACTAACCTCCAAATTATTTGATTCACACTTTAAGTTTATTCCATCTCCTGACTGAAGGCAAGCAAAATTAAGAGCTTTTGAAGGTTGCACTTGGCCATTTTCCTGGGAAGCAGATTTGTAGCACTAGCTAACCAATTTTTCAACAGCATGAATTCTCACTGCCCTGATTATTATGTGCTCATTTGCACTAATTCAAAGTCAGTTCACAAAGCTAACACAATCTAGTTGGGTAACAATAACTATCCACCTATAATCTGAAACAAATTATTAGACAATGTTCAGCTGTGTAGAGAGTCAGACTTGGAAGTCTAAAACAAATTTATAAATTTGTTTTAGAAAACAAATATTTCTAAATATTTCTAAAACAATTATTTCTAAATTGTTTCTAAAACAAATATTTTTAGTTACTTTAGAAAAATCTAAGATTAATGGCAAGGCTACCCTTGCCAAAACTTATCTTGCATTCTCTGGGAAAAAATAAATGATCTCTCTGTGGCCCAGTTTTGCTCCCAAAGATATAAACCCTAATATTCTTACTGATTGAAAATGAGGAAAATCCCATTCTAAATTAAATTCTATCTTTCTAATGTACTTCTATCTGAACGCAGTCAAAGTTCATCCAATGAAATATAAAAACAATATCCTGGAAAAATGTGAGTAGTTAATAAAAGACATGAACTATTACATTCCCCAAACTGTTTCACACAAACAGTTTTTTAAAACCAAGCAAACTTCAATAACACAGCTTCACACAAGCAACTTGATGTGATTCCTCTTACCTACCTTCAATGAGACAATGTCCAAAGAAGTCAGATATATTCTTAGAGTCAGTAGTCTGCGTCGTATTTCCTCAGCAGCACCATGGACCCTTATTAAGAAATGTTACTGGTGATATTCTGCTAGCACAGGCACTCCAGCTAATCTCAGATGCCATTGTCCTACATAGTGAGAAAAGTGATATTCTAAATGATACATGCTTACGCTATGTATAGCTTTCCTTTTTTAATGCCTACCCTCAGCCACAAAAGCTGCTCCCATGCAGGTGCCAGATTCAGTGTATTGTACTTCCTTTAACTAACTCCACCAAGCAAGCTGAAAGTGGAATGATCTGAAGTATTTGACTGCCAAACTTTCAATTATCATTATGGCTTAAAAAAAAGCCAGGGCTATTTCGAGTGCAGTTACAATAGCATGCCACCTGTGAATAGCTGGTTGGAATGCCACGCCGACAAAGCCTCACTGGCTTGTATGAACTAAACTTTCACCCTCTAGCAATAACCTAAACTATTCAGACATGAAACTCACTTGTCCTTCACTGCTCTCTAAGCCACATCTGTGCACCAGCTATTTTTTCAAGCATTTTTTCAGACACTTTCTCAAGAATGTAAAACAGTTAGGGTCACATAGATACATACAGAGAGATCTATTAACTGACAGTGTGCTCAGGTGAAAGTGATTATCATGATCTACACCATTTTGATGGGCCATTTCCATGACCATATTTCTCTGTCAGATTTACTTTTTCCTGCCAATAGAGCACCCCATTACCACCATTAGCCTCTGTCTAGAGCAGTGAACATATTTGAAGTAAATCAAGAAGCTGATGAGTATTTTACTGACATTTGATGGGTGGCAATGCTTTCGAAGTTCTAACTCAGTGATACTTTAAATTCAGGATTCTGTCTCACAAAGACATATGCACTGTCTTGGTTTGTCTTTCCAGGAAGTACTCACTGTGCATAAAATTAAACACATATCACAGCTCTAGTAGATCTCTCCAGCTGAACACTTATCAGGTTGATATATTTTACTCTAGTACAGGTCCATCTCTTCTTATGCCTCCCTTGGTTAACGTGATTTCCCCAGTTTTCCTGAAAACACTGCCCAGCAATAAAACCACACAATCTCCCTGGCCAGTATTATCCACTGCCACTTCTGCAGTAGCTTTAGTTTGTCCTTAGGAGGAGTGGCTGAAGGAGCTTGTTTAGCCAGAAAAAAAGCAGGCTCAGGGGACACCTTATTGCTCTCCATAACCACCTGAAAGAAGGTTCTAGCCAGACAAGTGTCAGAGTCTTCTTCCAGGTAATGAGTGACAGGACAAGAGGAAATGGTCCCAAGTTGCATCAGGGGAGGTTTAGATTAGACATTAGGAAAAAATTACTCCATGAGATTTGTCAAGCTTTGGAACAGACTGCTCAGGGAAGCAGTGGAATCACCATCCCTAGAAGTTTTCAAAAAATACATATTTATGGCACCTGAGGGCATGGTTTAGTGGTGAACATGGTGGTAGTGCTGGGTTGATGGCTGGACTTGATGATCCTAGGAGGTCTTCTCCAACCTTAATTATTCTATGATTCTAATACATCCAGTTGTCCACACACATATCTCCTAGACTGTGATACCATATTTAAGTCTTTTTGAAGACCATTACTAACCCCTAAAAAGTACTTTTAGAGATAAGAAGCTAAATTCCTTCACAAATCCCATAGGCTTAAGTAACAATCTTATGGTGATTCTGTGCCTTAACTGCAGTTTTTAATATTGCTTCAAATATGTTTTGAAGTATACCTGAAGTTTCCCTGAAATTGAATTATAAATTCTATCACTCCTTTTGTCTTTTTATACTGCAGTCATATAATATCATGATTTAGGGACAGAAAAAAATCAGTATAGACATTCCAGAGTATATTGATTTATTTTTTTAATTAATTTTTTTTTTCTTTTTTGAATTGTAACTGTCATAGTGGGCTGGCATATCCTTTTCTAATCTGTTCACAAAACATATGCAACATCTGTTCTCAGCTCAAGGCCAATCAAAGCTAAAATAAGGAAGTAACATCTCAGAAGTACAATTGAAACCTGCAGGCCTTAAATCTGCCCTATGTCAGTCCAGCTGTCTCGTGAAGTAGCATTACTGACAGCAAAGGGACCACAGGAGTTAAAGAAGAAGGAGCGACAGCATAGCAATTTCTGCTTTATCTCCCTATCATGTTTAGCCAACAGTAGATGACTGACTGCTTTTGAGAAAACAGCAAACTGGAAATAAGGCAAACTCGAGTTCAGGTGCTTGTTTGCATCTGAGAGGTTATCTTAAGGGGGTCTTAAATACTATTGTGGACTGAGATACTAAACTGACACTTTAACAAATTATCTGTTCTAAACTGTTGGAATTGTTAGATTTCAGAGTTAGTGAACAAGAAGCCATAAACATTCTTGTAACACAAGTTAATTATTTCATATGCTGTGTTCATAGACTTCAAATAGCAGTATTTGTTTATGGGTGGTTCAGATTTAAGCTTATCTTCAAAACCAGACTATGGCATTCCCTTTTATTTATTTAATTCTTACACAGAAAACTTATTTGGAACATAATATTTCTGAACAATCTGAATTATGCAATATTTTCCCAGAATCAGAAAAAAATTCCATGGCTAATTCTGTTTCTCTTCTGAACTCAAGAGCAGAGGTCCTGTTTCTGTTGAGAGCCCAGTGTATAAATAAAAGGATAACATTTAAACTTCGAGATTTAAGCATAGAATCTTCAAGTTTTTCTTCAGTTCTGATATCAATCGATTTTTCTATTCAAGACTCACTCTAGCTTCTCCAAAATGTGAAATCCATTCTTTGTGCTCTGTGGATCATTACAAAATTTGATGCTGCTGTTACTAATTATTTCAATGAATTGTACAGTGTTGCTCTGAAAGTTTCATAAAGCAAACTACTATTTTTCAGCTACTTTTTATGTTTCTTCTTCCCTTTCTAAAAGTCCTATAACCACATCATGATGTTTAAAGTGTGTCATTCGCTTTATGTAGACAGAGGTTCGCCTAGTTTAGCGTGAAATAAGCTTGATCTTGGTAAAATTACTGCAGCTAGTATAAAATTACATCTGACTTTCAAGCTGCATCTGGGAGATGTGAAGACTTATTTTAATTTTTTTTTCAGCCTCACAACAGATAAAGATTTCTTCAATTTCTCCTAGATTTCTTTCTTCCTTTTCCTTCTCTCTGTCCTCCTTCTCCATCACACCTGACTATGACAAAGATGTACCTGGAAGTGCAATAGGTAAACCACTTGAATAAGCACATAAAAAAGTGTCAACAGGGACACAGACCTCTCTCGGTTCATTAGCTGTTTCCTCAGCCCTGCAATACCACCCCTGTAAAGCAACGCTATGTGCTACAACCCAGCTTACATTTTTTAAATAATTTCTCCTTTCCTTCCTTTTCTAGCATGTCAACTCTTTTCATTCCTTACTCTTTTTCACTTGAAGTATGTAGCAGAAGTGACCACTTTTCCAGTGGTCTCTACTGTAATTCCCCATTATGCCATAATTATGCCTAATTAAGTCTTCTACTTTCCTCTACCATATGCTGAACATCCATTTGACGGGACAAAAGATGATGTAAGGCTCAGTCAGCGATAGATGCTTATTCACACAAAAGTCAGACAGACAAATAGACAAATGTTAAAAAAATAGAATAGACAGAAAACTAGCAAATATTTTTTTATCTAATATTTAAAGAATAACACAGAAACTACCTGGAGAAATCTTATTTATAAATACTGCGACTGTGCAGTTTAGAATTTGAAATCTCGTGTCACCTCAGTATGATCGGGAACAAATTCTTCTGTCTCTCGGAGAGCTCTGCGCGGTTCTCAGCCTGATCTTCCTGATCTTTACATTTGTGCTGCTAATCAGGCATGTTTCTTATGTTTATCATTCATTCTCCTTAGCAACCAGGGTACAAGCAAAGGAAGGAAATCTAATATGGATATGTTCACTGAAGATTCCCTAAAAAAGATTAATGCTTCGTGGTATCAACTGCATTGAAATAAGGCTAAACTCTTGGCATTGCATTTTTCTTTCTGAGTGTCATGTCCTTAAGTCATGCTCTTTAGAGGCAATTTGGAGATAATTCTCACAGCAGAAAGAGGCAAGTACTTATTCTCTTTGTTTCTGAGGAACATAAGAAAATATAAACCTTACTAAAGCAAAAAGAATCAAGTAAAAAAAAACAAGTAATTGTAGCAAATTTTCACAATCTTTAAATATTTTGGGGCTCGCCTTGATCTTTTGAGAGACACATTAATTTTTATTTCAGAAGGTTAGATAAACTGCTAGTCTCCATTCCTTTCTTGGTTTGGGTTTCAATCAGAATAGTTCCAAGGGTCATGGATACAGTCATGGAAAGAGATGTACGGAGAATGAAAATAAAAAGATCAAGTCCAGGACTCAAAAAGGCGAGAATAAAGCCAATAAAATAGGGTCATATGATCACCAGGATTACTTTTAAGGATAACCTTAAGGAACTTTAAGATAATCTTATTACAGTAGCCTGAGTAAGAAAGGTTATGTAAGTGGAAGACCACAGGCTCATTGCTGCAGCCTTAACTTCTGTTTGGCTTTCCCCATTCCACTGTTACTACTCAACTTTTAACTGACCCTCTTCTATGAACAACTGCCTGGAGACAATTAGAGAAGTGTTTGTTCTTTCTGTGCCCCGCACTTTTCTATGTGTGACCCTGGATGAACGGGAGGGACTGGGGAGAAAGAGAAAGGGAAGGAAGAAAAACACCTCTTAATGCGTCTTTCAGTATTTCCATATGTTTGCTTAATAATACTGGCAATGTGGGTAGAATAAGTTGTGTTGAACTGCTCTCAATATTGTCAGAGAACAAGAATATGAACACAGGCAATTAGAGGATAGTACCCTGCACATCTGTATTCTACTTGACATCGCACTAATTTACTCATTAAACCAAAGCCTAGAGAAAGAGGTTTGCAGTCAAACTAGGCAGCAAGGACTCATTGATAGTAAATAGTTGAAATTTTTCTCAAAAAATCCCCTAGTACTGAAATCCAGACTGCTGCTAAAGATAAGGTTGTTTTTAAGTGTGGGTTAAAAGGAAATCACTGAATGGTAGAGAAGTACAAAGAATATTATGCAGAAAAACACCATTTCCTAAGAGGGGGAACCATGTATATCTTGAGCGATTCAGTTCATTAGATTCCCTAATCCTTGCTTTTGTATGGAAAAATAATTTGAACTTACATTCCTTGGCACTTAGCAAATGTAGTATTTTCACTCACAAAGTCTTTTTGCAAAAAACAGCCCCACATCATTTAGACATCTAAACCTGCAGAATGTCTGTGGAAAGCATCCAAAGGCATAGTAATCAAGAGCCTCCACTGTGCAGAAGGCTCTGAAGCAGAGGCATCCTGCAGAGGCACTTCACTTCTCAAACATATTTTGAAGTACCATATAGCTTTTTTCCTAACACAAAATCAGGAGAAAAGGCAATGGGAGATCAGCAGCACGTCTATAACATGATGGATTCATAACCCTACTTTCCTCAGAGCACAGAAACACCTGATCTGCAGGTTTTGCGGCTAACCTGCTGTCCGAGTAACCAGAGAGAAATTCATGTCCTTTAATTTTAGCTATCTGTCCTAACCTCCCATCTTTCTTAAATATCTGTCACCTTAGGCTCCCTTCATACATTTATTTGCCCTATCCCAAATGCCCATATTAGAGGAAGATGGACGATTCTTTGGAAATGCTGCTTTTTCCTCTTTGACACACAGCGTTAAACTAAGACTTTGAAGTCTAACTTCTAGACATTAAAGTAGGAACTGATGAAACTCTCCCTAATTAATGGAGAGAGTGCAGAAACTCCAGAGGGTAATTCAACCCATCTATTTTAAATGCCTGTTTAGAGGAGAGAGGAAACCATTTCTCCCCATTAACCACATAGGGAGCCAACTTGCTTAACCAGACAGTAGCTTTCGGACAGTAAAAGTTGCTAAGATGAATTACATCCCAAGCGTTCTGCAGCCCATAAGGGGATTTCTTTCGATCCCTTCAAATCCTAGCAAAACCCCTCATAAAACTTTTTTATTCAGACTTTGCAGAAGAGTCATGATTCAGCTCTCTGCCAGTGAAACAAATATAATTCAGGGATGCCTGGTGATGCTTTTTTTTTTTTGCTGTTTTTTGCTTTTTTTGCCTTTTTTTTTTTTTTTCCCAGACAAGACAAAACAACTCCAAGCTAAATATCACTTCTAGGTCTACTAGGTCATCATCAGCCCCTGGATCAATACATAGATGGAATACAATTGTAAAGGTCACATTGGAAAATTCCCTCTTCATAAAAAAAATCAGTATGAAAAAAAAGGTAATTTACCCAATTCTTATCCAAGGCCAGTACTTCAATGCACTTTCATGTTAGCAAATCTAATTATTTTATGAGTGATCAGCATCTTTTAGGTTGAAGTGCAAAGTACTGAAGGAAACATAATTTGTTTGCAAAATCTGTTCATAACCAGAATTCAAAAGTGATTTAACTGACCTCACTTATATTATATTTTACAGCACTCAGACCTTGCAAAGGGACACTGTCCTACTGCTTTTTTACATTGAGAAAAGATAGGTCATTTTATGTTTTTATTAACTCAGTAATGGCTAATTACCAGCCTAAAGCATGTAGTAAACTTAAATACAAATTCAAGACACAGAACATCATTAAACTCCAGGTAACACTCTTCACTATAATATAGAAAAATTAATCTTTGAGAAGGTGCTTTTAACTTTTCCTGTCAATGTGCACTTGGTCCCTCAAAAATAAAGATGATGTTTCTCTGTAAGCAAATTATTTTGCCTTTTTGGAGAAAACTGACCTGAGAGATATATCCCTAAGGGTATAATGGAAACCTATGAAATTAATAGGCACTCACTAACCCTCATAAAGCCTGAAATAAACACACTTGATCTCTTAGATCCAGTAAGTTCTAGGACACCAGACTTGATCCCTGAATTAACAAAACAGAAAACAGGTTTCATGCACATAATATTTTTTATTCAGTATAGCCATCCATCCAAGTTTTTATATAAGATTTTCTTGTAAACTCCATTACATAAATATAGTATTACAGATATTACAGAGAGAAAGCATCACCTTGTACTCAGCCTAAACTTCCTGTAATGGCCGGTCAAGTTTCCAGTTCAGAAGTGTTTGAGATGTTTATAACATTGTTTATTTTAAGGTACCTTGAATTCTTACCATTTATGCAGATTCTTAATCCAGAGTCAGTTTTAATGTCCTCAAGTGCATTTCAGTTTCTACATTTTAAAAGTTAAAAGATGCATGAAAATATATCATCTTCTGTCTATTATACAAAACAACAAACAAAAAAGTGAGGCATTTTTCCATAACAGCCATTCCCTGGTTTCCTTTTGGACACAGGGAGCTCATTAATTATGCTTTTAATGCTAATTTTGTTGATTTAGTGGGGGGAAAAAAAAAAACTTAGAAAAGTAGGTGCTATGTAGAGAGAACACTTATACTGCTCACAAAGATAGTTAACCCTTTTCTCTAATACTCATTCAAAATGTCTGTTTCAGCTTGATCTTAATGCCAGCCACAAGCAAACTATGAGCTACTGCTGCTTATTCTTGCTGATGATCTCAAGGAACTGATTCAACTGCTAGTGACTGCCAGCACATGGGAACATCTTGTACATGGAAACATCTTACAGCCAGGCCAGACAGAGCAAAATATATCCCGTTTTGTGGTGGGAAACCAGAAGGGATTATTTTAAGCCAGTCGATTGCTTTCCTGTCATGAAGTGCTAAATGAACATGCCCCAAAGTATGTTCCAGAAGGTCTCACATGAAATGCTATGTCCACGGAATGTCACCTACAAGGAAGCAGTTAGTGCTGCACCTGTTTCAAAAGGCAGCAGTATGGAAAGTGCCTCCACTTTGTAAAGATGGTATGTGTGCTCTTTCACTCTTTGAATGGTGAGCTTCTGCGAGAGGAGACTAGCTCTGGCAAGCAATCAATTCTTCTCAGGGAGGTGACTATTAGAAGAAAAAATCAGCCTTTGTGGGAGACTTCTCTTGACTGAAATATTACCTAAAAAATTTGAGCTCACCTTGTCTATGACAGTCTTTTGGAAAACAGTTGGGTAAAAGGGTTTTTATTAATACAGAATAACTAGGTAAATGGTAAGTAGGTATTTTTTTTAATTACAGAAAGGAAGAAAACAATATCGAACCTGTCCACAAACTGTGTGATAAAGCTTTTGACCTTCAGTAAATCTTGGAAAAGTAATGTGTAAGGACTGATTTCTCCAAACAGTTTTCTATTGTCACTATTTTACATAGTGAGTGCAAGAACTTCTTTTAATATGCTGCTTAACCAGGAAAGCAAATCAAATGAAATCTTTTATTATTATTATTATAATACCTTTCCAGCTGCCCATCAATCATCTTTTTCTACCTTAGCAGAAAGCAGAAATACTTTATCACAAAATCCCTTGCCCCTGCCTGTAAGACTGATCACGTCCAAACAGAATGCAAAACCTGACATGATGTCAACTTGAAGTGAGTTGTTTGCAAGCACAAAATCCCTAGTACTAAGTCAGCTAAGCAGCTCAGGTTTATGTTAAAGGGATCTGCACACCACACTGTCTGAATTTCTCTTCTTCCATCTGGAGAACTCACCTCCTGCAAGTCTGTGAGAACACGTTCTTTCTCATGTAAAGAGATATAGGCTTTGCACCTGGCTACTGCATCTCTAGATGAACCTCTTGCAGTGAAAACAATTATTTTCTTGTAGTCTGTCTTCACTGTCTCTGTCGTATGTTTGGGGAAAAAAAAATACCCCCCCCCAAATACACTTTAATGATACAACGGAATACTTTATTCTTTATTATGGCTGTAAGAAGATTTTACAGAAGTATCCAGAAAGATCACTGACAAACACAAAAAAATCTAAAAAAAATATTTCATATTCAAAAAAGGACTACAGTTTTCCTACCAAGTACATTAAACTGTCTTGGTTTCATTGAAAAGCATTTCTTCCTGTGTTAACTTTTTTTCACGTGATAGAAATTAGATCCTAACTTGTGTCCTAACTCAGCATGTGAGTGCTTAGCATCTCTGAAAGCTAGGTCATTCCTCCTAATATCCTTTAGACACTATTTCCTGAGAATGTCCTCCTAAGTAATTCCTACTTGAATTCTTATGAGAGTAGAACAGAGAAGGGATTCTATTTCCATCCCTGTAAAACATCCCTGGAGGAACTGAAATGTAGCCTGTGCCCACTGAGCATATTTTGATGTTTGTAATATGCCCTGGTGTATGCTGGAAGACCCAGAAGAAGCTATTACTGAGGCAAAAGTTCCTCTGGGTCTTTTGCTGCATATATATAGCTTTGGTGAAGTTTCAAGCCTTGTAGCCTTTAATGGTTTAAAACATTCCCTGGACGGCATATATGATGTAGGTATACTCAGGTGGGAATGGCTTCAAACAGGCTAGCTGTTCCACTACTGCTCTGTCCTAAGTGCAAAATCATTAATGTGATAGGTAGGACAGTCTGAACAGTTACTCCACACTTTCTGTGGCATAAAAGCACCTTTCTTAGCTCAAAGGAGGAGGGGATTGTGCGGCAGCAGAGTTTTGTATGAGGTGAAAGAGATGTCAAGACATACGTAATCAAAAATAATTCAGCAGATGTGGTTGGAGATTTTATCAAAATACTTTCAGAATTATTACTAGTCATTAAAAACAGTTCTCAGCAAAATCTAACTTGACATTTCAAAATACAGAGAAAAAGACCAAATAGTTTTGAAGGCAGAGCAATTTATCGTTACATATATCTCATCTAAAGCCTTTCAGCTACCACTCCATGTTATTCCCACTGCTTCACTATGTTCAAGTGCCTTTGAATATCTTCAAGCTGTGGAGGACACCAAACATAACACCAGCAAATTCTCTACCTCTTAATTGAGTTCTCCAGCTAGCAGGCAATTACACAAATAGCGGAGAATGGCATCCCCAAGCCTGCTGGATTTTTGGAGGAGAGAGCTTTTTTTAAAAAAACCAAACCTGCTTGTTAGTCTGAAGGAATGGGTACAGAACCCAAGCATATTACAATGGTTTCATAAAGCAACACCTGAGAAAATGAGGCATGTGTGTGTATAGGTGCTGCAACACATACAGGAAGAAAGATTTGGAAAACAAGTACCTAGGAACAGTATATCAGTAAGAATTCCCAGGATTCTTTTTTGTCCTAGATTTCCCATCAGAATGTAAGTTTACCTTGTTATTCCCTTTCCAGCTATGACGCTATTGTGTGACCCAGCACGCATGGCTCCAATTCTGCCCCCATTTGTGAGGAAAACATGTTACTCTCCCTTCCAAGTCATACAGAGCTAAAAATAAAAATAAAATGGATAAATTACACTTCAACCCAATCAGATCTTTGAACACGGAAGCTTCAAGTTACTTTCTGGAGTGCAAGAGTCACAACTCCTCAGATTTTCCAGTGCACCTGGCACAAAGCACTTATGGTGTATAAGATGATTAAACAATGACAGGTTCATCTGAAGAGGGAAGCAGGATGACTAAATGAGAATATATGTAGTAACTAGTTACAAAAAATATGACCAAGAGAGACCATGAATCCCTTCCCAGTAAGCTAAAGGAGAAACTAAATAAGATAAGAATATATATAGAAGAGAAAGCATATTATTTTTTACATTGCTTTTTGACTCTTAGCACTGAAGATATACCAGAGTTTCCAAGTAAAGAAAAGGAACTTTTGATGATTTAAGTATCATAAGAGGAACTGCTGGAACGAATCAATAAATAAAAGATCAATGTATCTCAAGAATGGGATAATGTTTATTCAAGGCTCCCAAAGCAATTTAAGATTAATCAAAAGAAATCCACAATTACGCGGTTTCCCATTGAAATCAGTTTGTATACTGAACCATGTAGGACAGCAGTTATCTTCCTGTAACTCCTGACAGAAACAAAGAAAGAATTCAGCTTCACACACATATCACTGCAGTAAAAATTGAGGAGCCAATTAAAAGCAAAAGTGTTAAATATGTGGATTAAAGTTAGAAGCCTTAATGCCTTGTATGCATCCTTAACCTATTAGCATTCTTTTGGTATGTTAATAAATAGCAGGTAAGAAAGAACTGGCAGATACAAGTTTTCTGGACATCCAAAAAGCCTTCGAGAATGCTTCCCACAAAAGGCTATTAGAGAAACTAAGGAATCACAGGATGAGAAGTAAAACATTGTCATTGATTAGAAACCAACTACAAAAAGGAGAACACAGAAGCAGAATGCATTTATTAGTGGTCACTGCTCCATGTGGCTAAAGGTTAACAGCAGGGTGCCCTCAGGTTCTTTACAAAGGATGGGAGTGTTTAATTTATTTTTTAATCATCTGGAAATGGGACTAACAATAAGATGGAAATGTTTATAATGGACACAACAAGTCTTAGATCAATTAAGGCCAAAGCAGGCCAAGGAGCTTTTGGGTTGCTTAGAAGAGCTCCATGAAAGGGGAAACAATGGCAGATGGAATGCAACGCTGCCAAGCCCAATAGAAGCACAGGGGAAAGAGCCATATGAAATACTTCATATAGAATTAAAAACCCAGTATAACCACTGAAGGGGGGAAGGCCCTCTTGATATGCACAGATCAATAAAAATACTTCTCTGGCACAAACCACAATCTAAAATAAATACACTGTTGAGAAAGAGAAGAAAAAGGGAAGACTACTGGTATAAAGGCTGAGAGTTTTTTTTGGGGGGGTGAAACCTGGCACCTTTAAATGAAGAGGTTAAAAAGACATAATGAATAAGTAAATGTAAATCACAAATAAAGTAAATTATATAATTACTTAACTCTCTTCATGAGACAAAGAAAGAATTCAGAAAAACTGAAAATTGCGTATTTAAAACAGACAATTGTTTTTCATTATTATTTAAACCAAAGATACAGAACTCCACATTTGAGGTTGCCAAGTTGAAAGGTAACACCATTTTAATGAAGGACTTTGATTTTTCTGTGGATTTATACATAAAAGTTCCTCATAGTACTCTGTTCAGTACAGCAAGCCAGAATCAAACCAACACAAACAATAAATGAAAAGTCAAGCTACCTCTGCAGTTATCATCATCTATTTCATGGACACACAGCTTATTCTTATCCCAATTTCTATACATCATAATCCACTCTTTTCAGCTGCAGGTCTTCAGTCATAGATACTCATATTTTATTCCCCCTTTCAGAAAATTGTCCTCCTTGGTACAGAATACCACTGCATCAAAGACCCACAGTCAAACTTATCAGGAGAGGTTGGTTTGGCAGAGAGCTTAAGGAGGGGAAAAGAGAAAAGACTGGGTAGTGATGAACAATAAAGGGAAAAGAATAGCTATACCCTGAAAGATGTTTTCAATTGTCATCTTTACCACTGGTGGGCACGAATTGGAAATGTATTTAGCACAACCTTGGCTGCATCAAACCAGGAGGTGTGGCCTGTACCAACATCCTTTAGATAATTAAAATAACAGTAACATGTGAAACAGGGTCTACAAGAAACAGCTGCTAATAGCAAAAGCTTAATGAATGAAGATTTGATACATGCATCCTTTTTGCCAAGAATCACAGGTAACACCCACACTATAATGTGTCAGAGCTGTAGGAAACTCTTGTATTACAGCAGATGTACAGACATTCTCACTTATATGGACAATATGCAAAAAAATCATTCTCTGTCAAAAAAGAAACTGCACTTAAATGCCTTCATCAGTCAGTAGCCATTAATACAGACCAAAAACTGTATGTGAAAGGGGCAAATAGGCAACATATCCCTCTACTAGTATTTCAGTATATTCAAAATCATATTTTCCTGGGTTTGATTACAGGTTTAGCTATACCTCTTTAATATAATTCTTATAAATGTAATAATCTCCTTCTACCCTGGTCTCCACTTCAATCTAACAGTTTGCCACTACATAAAAGAAAAAAAAAACAAACCTTAGAGGAGCTATACAAAAAAACCAGTAAGAACTACAGGAACAGAAATCTTAACTCAATTATTACAAAGAACCAACACATTTAATGCCTGAAACAAAGCAAGAACCAGATTTTGATGACATTTTGGTGGGATTGCTACACATTTAGAGAAAATTAAAATTTTGAACATTATTCTAAGTGCCTTTGGAAGTGAAATTTATCTCTAACAGTAAGAGACCCCTTTGTGTATGAAAATACTCTAATAGAAAAGAATATGGAAAATATTTTATTGAATCATAAGCATGATAAATTGACTAATGCCTAATATGAATTAAGAAGAAACTTCACAAACTAGCAAACAATTTTCTGGTCTGGTGTAAAATTCATTTTACCTTCCAAGCTTATTCCCAGAGCAGATCACTGAGCAGTGTAGGATGTCAGTCCTACGGCCTGCTTGCCAAAAAACATACTCTTTTCAGTTTTCTGATTCTTCAGTATCAGCTCCTTCAGGCTTCGGGGTAAAGCAACATGAGTATAACCTGAGCTACATTTGACTGAAGTCTTATGAGAGTATGTTGTCTGTCTACTCTTATGTTGACCTTAGTTAAACATGTGCAGTTTTGGCTGTCTGCCACTCTGACTGCTTTTCCTGCTGGCTGGACAATGTCTTGTCTCTGCTGCTTGGTCTCCCTTGCAGTTCCTAGTCAGCTCAGTAACATCTGGTGGTGCAGAAAGTGCTGATCATCTGGCAGGTATTCCCCTCATGTTTTGATCAATCACACACACTGATACGATTTCAGCCAATTATTTCTTTATCCATTTTTGCTAGGTCAGCATATCACTTTTCTTGCCTCCTTTTATCCCTACTCATGTTTTGAGTTGGGGAAAAGGTAAGAAAGCTTCTTGGTGGTTACCAAAGGCTAAAAACATTAAACTGCACAGATTGTCAGGATCTGTTACTGTTAGAATATGATCTGTTACTATTAGAATATGACCTCTAGAAGAAATAATTTTCTTCCTAGAAGTCCAGTAAATTTACTTAAAACCAACTCAATATATGGCATGAATTCTCAGGTTTCAAAAGCAATGACCTGTAATTACTGGGCATATTGCAATAAAAATAATAAAACCTGGAAAGGTAGTAGTTCCTCATACTAACAGCAAATATTCTATCAGCAGGGAAATATTCTTCCAGTGTCCTATTTTCTAATGAACTACACAGTACTTTCTAATCACTCAAAGAAAAAAGCTTTACTCTGTGAAGAAAAATATGAATCCATAACACAGACACAGCTTTGTCTTGTATGCTGAAGAAATCCAAAGAAAATTAAGTCTTTGCATGTATATAGAAATGGAAATAATTAAAAAATAAAATCAGCTACTTGGGCTTTCCTGCATAACTAATAGTCAGTTCAGTGGCTACCTAAAATCTAGCCTGAACACTGCATCATAGTCGTATTTTTTATTTTAGCAGGAAACAAGAAAATACATTAGAACATAGTAAGGGTAGTATTATATGAAGACAGGACAGACTACTTTCACTGCTGCCAATTTCCCTCACAAAAATTTTTCCTTTTCATGATTATTTAGATATTTTTGCACCGTTCTGAAATTTAAAACTTAAGAGTTGCCATAACGAAGCACTGACAGTTCTGTTCAACCTTATGTCTGTGTTTTGGGAAGGTGCGGTGAAATCCACGGTAAGGACAGAGGCAGACCCAAAATGCAGCAGAGCTGCAGTGGCTCTGCTGCACAGAGGCTTGGCAGATGCAGGGAAAGCATAGAGCAAAAATCTGCATCACCTCCATAGGCATGCCAACAGAAGATAAAAAAAGAAAAAGATAATACACGATCACTACTACCATGATTATATAGAGCCAGGTGCAGTGAATCATTTCAGCAATTTGGCTCAGGGCCTTGAGATGTTGAGATGCAGGCCTAAAGAAATTACTGAGATGCTTTGGGAATTATCTCCAGGTTGAATTTCAGTGTCTTTAACTATAGCTATATGAATATTAACAAGGTGAGTGGCTCTGTAGAGACACCCTGTGAACTGAAACAGTGCCAAGAGCCTGGTACCCACATTACACGTGTTTATCTGTTTTACTTTGGGCTAGCCCTTTTTAGGGACTGCACATCCCTTAGTGCCTGCAGCTCATTAATAGGTGCACTTCTGGAGTGCCTGCCTGCCTTTGCTTTCAGCAGACAGCAATCCAGTTTGCGTGGTGAATCAAGGTGCAGTAAGAGTGGCAGTGGGAGTGAGTGGGAAGTTTCAAAGCACACCCCAGACCTGAACTGAAATGCTGATGGAGACACAGCCTGAGGGCAGCTGCCTGTACCCAGCTCACGCTCTTGTGATTTGTGCATTGCCCAGTGTGTACAGACTCAGTAGGAAATAAATTGTTGGCTTTTAACTCTATTAAGACACAAAATCAAGAACGGAGTTTGAAGAAGGACCAGCCCTTTGAGCAATATCACAGGTGCATCTCATGATGCACCTGCATGCTACAGGCCCCTGAACTGCTGAATTACTGTAATATTTGAGCTCCCCAACAGTGCTTTTATTTGCAGGGGAAAAAAAACCAAACCTCTAAAGAGTTTCAGGTCTTTTGCTTCTCTTTTGAACATATCGTAAATCATTTCAAACTTGTCTGTATTCATATATATTTTACCCTGTACCCAGGAGTACAATTTAAGAGGAACCAAAACAAAAAAAGCTTATTGATATTCACAGCTGTCATATTCCTTCCTATGAGCTACTGAACTTCCCTACCAGTTAAGATTTTGGTAAAACTCTTGAGATGCAAATATTTTCTGCAAGCTGCAAAACATATCTCCTCCTCCTGCAGATCTAAACAACTATAAAAGAAGAAAAAGGTCTCTTCCATCCCAAACTTCCATTGGATCTCTTCAAATCAGATGTATATTAAAAACTATTGAGCAAAAAAAACCGCCAAAAAATATTTACTTTCATAACATAATTTAAAGAGGACTGTTTCTGCAGCAATTAGAAACAAACAAAACATCAGAAACTAAAAAAAAAGTTTAAAGAAATATTTGGGAAGTCACTGTAATTCATGGTTATATTGCACAAGCTAACATCATTCTGCCCTTTAAAATATTTCAGAAAAAAAATAAAAATCACATTATACAACAGTAATAAAAACCTGATCTCCCAGATAATCACGGTGAGCAAAATATCCTGGTCTTAAGAAAGAAGCACATATAAGCAGAACAATAAACTTAGTTGTTATGTGCAAATAGAGAAGCAGAAATAAAAATAATCTAAAATATTCCACGAAGGGTCTCTACAAACGCATTGTGAAGACCAATGTGAGATGGGTTAGTGGGCATCCCAACAACAGATGCATGTGTGTTCTACTTTTACTGTGGAACCTTTCTGAAGTATTGATGGAAGAAAAAAAATACCCCAGGTAATTTACACTTCCACACAGTCAGAAAACAAACAAACTCTGAAAAAAGGAGAAGACTATTTAGAAACAATTGTTACATTTCCCTGTACTTCCTAATTTTCCATAATCCATGACATTTCAGATTTCCATAGGCCTCTGCTGGAGGACTGTCTACTTTCCAGAATGCTTGATCCTACTTCAGTAATTTCCTTGTTCCACCTCCTTTAAGACACATACATATACATACATATCTATATACACACACACATACGCATGCATCAAACCTGTAATTTTTATTTAAGATGAGTCATTGTTAAAATTACTACCTTTTTATGAGTGTTGACATGTACCACAGAGCAAAACTTCCACTACCTGATCAATTCTTCAACTTATGCTTAAATTTTAGCTGTGTTTATGCCAGCATAAATACAGAGTGTCTTTGCACCAATCAAAGCATCTTCTCTGGATTTAAACTAGCAATACTACTGATCATCATCTCTCCTTTTAACCCTGGTGGATGACCTACACCCTTGGCTGGAAAAGGCAAATAATTTTGCTGTGTTTTCTTCAAGGTTTTCCTCTCCCTAGACAGCTGAACAACTTAAGCTCATAATATTTTTCTACAGCAGTGCCTGAAAAATCAATAGAATAAGAGAACACAATCAAGACCAAGTACAGCAACAAAGAAAAGGGAAAAAAACATTAATCTAACAACAATAACAAATTAGTAGTGTTAGTCAAAGACAGGGAAATGAGCATTTAAAGCACTCTGAATATTGCTTTTTGCAGCAAGGTTTGTAAAGCAAATCAATCTGAGTCAAAACTGTCCTTCTGAATTCATATTTTTGAGTTCTAAAGCATATCATGTTCCTCTTCTCAAAACAGTATTACGTTTAAGTAAAGCCATTTATTTCAATGGAGTTAGTCCTGGTTTATGTCACTGTAGATTGCTGACTAAAGAAAATTGGCCTATATTTACAAATGAAAATAAAATAATATTTTAAATTCAGATTTGTCATATAGAGACTGGCTTTCAGTACATTTACTCTTGTCTTGTCCCAGGAATTAATCTTGGTACCTAGATTTTGAAAAGCTATTGTTACATCAATGATTTAATTTCATTAATATAGTGAGGTTGCAACAAAAAATGTGCATTTATAAGATTCAGCTTTAACAACGATGAGAGTTAAACAGAGACAAAAGAAACCATAATGCACTTCTAACTGAATTGGAATATGAAACAGGAAGCCTCATTTCCTGAACTCCAGCAGTATACTATATCTTGTTAGCTAAACTCATAATAGGGGCCATTTCCCCAAGGATTGTTATATCAGAAAGCATAAATGAAAAAAAAAGTAAAAATACAAAAATTGTTTCTGCTTTCAATAAAATTTGGGTAATATTTCAAATGTACCTTGTTCAGAAACTCCTACTTCTTCATAATACTGGTCCAAGTTCTGTCAGGTTCTCTGTAGAAATATTACATCAAGACTTTAACTCCACGGCAGAACAGGACTGGAAACGAACATCTCTCATCTCTGGATGCAAGAAGAATTTTAAAAGCCATCCCAGGGGACCTTGGCTATGTTTTTGATTTGCTTCCTTTTTTTAAGTGCAGAACCTCAAGGCAGTGGCATCTAATCCTCATATATCCTCAGCCCTGGCCCTGCTCCAGGGCAGAGCTTCTAAGTTCCAGACAGGCAGCACGTGCTGGGGCATCCCCACATACAGGACGCTGTGAGCTTCCCATACTTGTTCCCTTCTGCAAAATCTTTCTTTTAATAAAAACTGCCCAGTCTCTCATTAAAGCACTGTACCACAATATTTACAGCTTGAACCTAGTGTGAAAGGAAAAATATGAAAGGATGGGCTTATACCTTTAGAGCTATAAAATTTGCAATATCCCAAAATAGATGCAGTTGGGATACTTTACTAAATCATAAAAAGGCAGTAAATGAGGCTTTGATGACATGGATCTTTTTCCACAGATTACACTGACTGCCTGGCTTTAACACGGCTAGAACCAGTACAGTCACATCCCACTGGAAAACCACCAGAAACTCACTTAAGGAGTTTACTTACAATCAGTATTCTGAATAGCTGTTACAGTAATGCTTCTATTCAAACCCTTCAGAGATTTTAATCTTTACCAAAGCATGGATTTGGGATTATTTGTAGATGTTTTTGTTATAAAGATTACAATTGACATACACAATTTTATTTTCATCATTTTGATAATATATATGCTGGATCTTACAGATCTCTTATATTTTAAAAATAATTTACTTTTGAAGCAAGATGTGCTATACCTGATGTCACCACAGTCAGTTGCATAGTAAGTTGCAAGTCATTCAATACACAGGAATTCTTACTTCCAGCTATGAAGTGTGTCTTCATTATCCTAAAGCACTTCCATACAGAAATCCAGTTTCGACAAATATATGTGAAGGCAATGTTAAGAGTATTCATAGGAAATTTGCTTGTAATTTTTGTGGGCGTATTTTTAAAATATATATACTTGTATTATTTATTCCAAATTTAAGTAGCCTAAAAACAAATCGGACTTTTCATTTGCCATTTTGTTGTTGTTCTACAAGCTGAGTTTTATTTTAAAGAACATCTGGTTTTTTTAATCCTGTGTGTGTTTATACAAATACAAACATTTGTCTCAGCAGAGATGATTTTAGTGCCTTTGAAAATGTAACTTTAACAGTGAAAAAAATACCCCTCTAAATGAAGTTATACTAGTAAAAAAATTACATTGTCTTGACTCATGAGCACAATAAATCATATAATATGAGTTAAGAATATACTTTCGACACCAGCAAAAGCTTTTCCATCTGGCACACTGTTCAGGAAAAATTAAGTTTACATGAATAACTTTTTATATTTATCATCTTACATTTAGTTGTCTATTACTACACACAGAGGTCTCTGAGATATGTAATTAGCTTAATACAGATTTTAAAGTATTTAAGACTTGCTCAAGTTCTCCCTTGAAATCCAAGTATTTATCTAAATAAATGTGTTTCATATAAAATTCATTTTTTTGAGAACAACCTCTAAATGTAACCCCTTAAATACAGAGAGTAAGCTAACCAATGTAGAGCAATGATCAGCAAATCATCAATCAGCAGATTCTGGAAACTCTCTTATTCCCCTAAAAGAATGAATAAAATGAGAAAAATATTTTTTCTAAATAGTTCATCTTTTTCCCATCCCCTTAATAAAGAATGCCCTCTGATTCTGGACTGCTAATATCATTAAAATGTAATAAAGATACTTCATTATGATGCTTAACAGAGATGAAGTCTGTTGACAGGCCCAAGATACCATTTACATAAGTGTTCAGGCAAATTGAAGGCAACATCTAATCTAACATGCAGAGGATCAACAAGAATTAAACATGCATTTAAAAAGCACTCTAGATATCATACTTCCTCCATGGAAAATATCTACTAAAAGCTGCAATATATTGCACATTCCAAAATGCAAACATAATACAATTTCTTTTTTTTCCCCTTTTTAAAATTTTATAATGGATATATTTGGAAATATAATGCCTTAATAATGAAATTACCTAAATAACAACATTAAAAAAAACCTAGTAAAAATGCCAGTATCATACCCCAAAAGTGAAAACTTGGACCTATTTTTTATTTGTAATCTGCCTGGTACCATTTCCTTCTAATTTCATTGAAGTCATTTAAAACATCCACAATGGCTTCCAAGCTGCTGCAGAACTTCTAAAAACCTAGACTGAACTTCTAAAAACCTAGACTGAAACATATTGTTTGCTGGTAACTTCAGATCATCTTTACTATTGTTTTAATCATTAGGTTTTCTTCTAAAGATGAAACATCTGAATCAACTCTCAAAATCAACCTATATTGTTTGTCTATATATATATGTAAGTTTGTCACTTCAGCATTAATCATAACCATTCATCCTAACAATTTTGTTGCATTCAATCAGTGCTTCAAAGGGTCATGCCAGGTTGTTCCCTAAAGGCTTTAGGCCAATGTTATATCAAACACAGCTTTTGACACATGTCCATCAGTTTGGATGAAGGAGATGAGACGAGATGAGTTGAGATGAGAAGAGATGAAGGGTGGGAGAATATCAAGTGTTGATCAACTTCAGAGCCACTTATGTCATGCCCTATTCTTTTTGTCATTATGGACTGGGAGCTCGTTGGATATAGCTATTCAGTGTGCATGTTCTAAAGGAGAAATTCACATATTTCATATATCTACCCTGTTTGCAAACATGGTCAAATCACAAATTCAAAAAGAAATCTGGTCTTTATTTTTTTAACATATCATCAAATTAATCAAATCTCCCTACAAGCCAGAATATGTCCTCAGTGCCTCACTACATTTGTATTCATCTAACCGATTGATGCTGTAAAGGAAATCAAGCTCACACATATTCTCACTCAGAGATGTTTGCTCTACAGTTCTGACAAGAGAAAAGTACACAGAAAAGTACAGTATGCTTATTGTAGTAAACTGGCATAAATGCCTACGAATATGTGTTTCCTGAGTGAGGGAGCTTGGGTAGTCTTGGGAGTTTCCTCTGATTTGGACTAAGGGAAGAAATTCTCATACATGGACACTACACTCTGCCAAAAAACATCCACCCTCCTTGTAAAGAGAGATGGGAGAATAAGAGAAATAATCTCTAGCAGATCTACCTGCAAAAATGTCTATTAAGATGACCTACAATTGTTATTGTCTGGTTTCCCAACAGAAATAACAACTGGAAAAGTCATATATAGAAGATTTTGGTCTTCTCTCAAAAAAAAAAAAGTGATGAAAATGTCGTCATGTCATACAGGGCCCTTTCCTGTTCTCATCCCTAAGAAGCGTATTGCATAGCTCGCACATTCTTCAGCAACAGAATATAGGTATCAGAGAAGAGAAAGAGGCTTGTGATTTCACCAGGCTGGTGTAGGACAGCACAAGTAGCAGGATTTTGCAAACTTTTTCACAGTTAAATTTTGCATATGAACATAATTTCATCCAAACCTAATTTTTATACCAAAATCACTTTGTTAGGATTCATCTAATGTGACTTTTGAGGTCAACGGTGGGTGGAAGTGTTTGTACCTGAGATAAAATTACAGTATGTCCTCTTTAGAGACAACAGACATAAAATAAGTATTTTAGGGCATAATCCATCTGACCCATTTTAGATGTCCACTTTATTGTGAACTGACTTAGACTCTAGAATTACCTATGTATCTCCACTGACTACAAAGAGAGTCTGAACTTCTATATTTTTTGTGGATATCCATAATGGATATCTAGCTTTTTTTTTCTTTTTGTCATATGGATTACTTTATTTTTCTATCTTCTGGGATGTTATGACTGATACTTATCAAAAAGTAGTATTTCAGAATTCAGCTTCTAAGTTATTTTTTCCCTTTTAGCCAATTCACAGATCTAAATACATTACGGATCTTAGTGCAAGACTGAAGTTATAAATTACTAAGTATAGACCAAATGATTTTTAGGCAGGATAAGTGATAGAACTATAATTTGCATTTTGATTACCTTTCCCAGAAGAACCTGAAATGAAGAAGCAAGATTGTCACAGTCTCTGCAAGGTGCATGTGAAGCACACTGCTTGATGTAAAGAGAACAAGTGAACAAAGTGAAATTGAGGGCAGAGCCATGAGGTCCCAAACTATGTGATGTCAATACCATGAAACATTAAATGGTGGCTCTTGATCAGGGCAGATTCCACTTCAACTACTCTATGCTAGTAATCTGCAGTGCTTTTTTTTTTCTAAATCAGGAATGATGTACCCATTGACAATATGAATGGGATGAGTATCTTGATGATCAACTAGATGCAAAATTTTAGAAGTTAAGAGGGGTTAACATACTTCTGGAAAGAACACGCTGGTGAATTTTCTCTTTTAGGAGTGAAGAGATCTGATCCTGATCCAGTAAAGCATTTAAGCAATTGAATGACCACAGGCATGAGCACAGTCTTCCCTGAGTGCAGTACCATTCATCTAGCTCAAAACAGGAGACTGAAACAGACTGCAATACCAGGATTTTAGGCCAAAACACAAATCCCTTAGCACATCGTCAGTGTTGCTCCTTTTATTATACCAATACTACAAGAAGAGCTATACTAAATTCAACCACATATTTGTCTTAAATTAGTTTTGAAAAATAATTCAATTTTTACTTAAAAAAAAAATCACATGAACAAAATAACATCAAAAAACATAAAATTGTGCAAACATCAATTTACACAGTCACATTAATTTCACAGCATTTTAAACCAAAGTTTTAAAAAGTGTAAGCATTTAAGTATTTTGCGGGATTTTTTAAATACAGCATAGTATTCATTTTAAAAAAGAGCTTTAAAATAAAGAATGATATTTCAAGAGAGTCAAAAAAGTTTGGTAATTAAGGGAAGTTTTCTTGTTTGTATTAGACCACCAGTACAGATCTTCAAGGTTTAATTTGTATGGGTTTCTTCTGAGTAGCTTAGGTATCACTCTTGCACAGATTTATCATCATATAAATATGTGATTAAGAGGTGCAACTGAAATATCTAACTTTGTGGCAGATGCTGGTCTATGTGATCTTTTGTAACTGAAGGGTTCTTTTATCATTTGAGCTTTTGGGTTTGTATTTCTCATCTGCTCTTTTCTGCCAGCTTAATGGAGATTTTAAATCAAAACCTAATTAGACTACATATGCTGTTTAGGAAAAAGTTCTTAGGAAAGTAGTGATTCATATAAGCTTTGATATTTCCAGATAACATCTAAGAAGAAATGTGATTTTAATTGTTTTAAATAACTTTCAATCACCCTCTTACTCAAATAAAAGTAGTTGAGCACAGTTCTTCGATCAAAAAAATTTCTTCAGTAACAGAAAGACCTACTTTATATTGCTATCAACTATATCATCTATGCTTAATGATGAAACCCCTTATTGACACACATTTTTCAACAAAGTAGTATTATAACTCAGCTATTCTATCATGTATTTTGATACCAATACCATAAACCTCTAATCAGAAGTTATCAAATGATATTTAATTCCTGAAAAACAAAAATCTGTGTGTGCATGTTGAGTACATTGGATGTCAGCCAAAGTCTGCTTTTTAGAAATGTTGATATTAGAAGAGTCGGTATCTTTTTATTTTTCCTCTTTGATATTCTATGAGGGAAAAGGAGTTATTTTAATGTTATTTTAATTATAATGCACTTACCTGAAGTATACATTTCAAAATTTTAATTACTGCTAAGAAAGCCCACATTTTAAACACTCTCAACTTGCACTAAGTTGAAGAAACCTGTGTCAGAAATGATGACTGGTATCTTGTTCAAACATTAATAAACATATTTGCCAAGAAAGCTCTGGCCTCTGACACCTAATCACACAGAAGTAAGCTCTATCCTTAAAAAAACAAAAAAAAAAGAAAAAGAAAAGAAAAATATTAAAACCCTTTACATTTTTATGTCCTACTTAGTTATTTGACCCAGTTCTTAATCAGAAGTAGCCAGAATTTTCTTTTATTCCACAGAGCGACTGCCTGCTGCCCTAAGAATAAGAGCTTGAGTATTTCCCCTGATAGAACAATGACAAGTCATAATGAGGAACTGTGTCTTCCAACATCAAGCCAATACAGCTTCTGTTAATTGTCTGAATACTGTGCTGTGATACACTGCATATAAAAATTATTTTCTGGAAACAAAGAAATGACAGATATTGCTGAGACAAATCGCCGTAAATATAACCACAAATTTATAATAGGCAATAGCAAGTTTTCATAAACATTTTAAAAAAATCCAAATTAAATTTCAAACAGAAAAACAGAAGTGTAGATCAGATTTTCAGTCACTCTGTTACTTTAGTGATTCAATAAAGCTACACCAATTTGTTTCGCCACCTAGTTGAATATGTAATACATTCAAATATTTACTTTTTAGCCATTGCTAATATGTGACTGTCAAGACAAGGAAACAATATATAGAGACATCAGACTTTAAGAAGTGTTTATAAGAAATAAGTTGAGGAAGGATTTATAGTGAGACAACACTGACATTCCAAGCTTCTAAACAACACATAAAGTCTACTGACATACAAACAATATAAAAGGCATATGCATATTCATTGATACCATCAAAAATAATTGTTTTCTAAATTTTAAAAATTTTCAGCATTTTCTGCAAATTTTTCAAAAGCCCCAATGCTACTCAATAAAAGTTTAATAGTAAGACCTTAATTACAGGACAACACTCTTAAAAAAAAAAAAACAAAAAACCAAAACCCAAAAACAGACTGAGTACACTTATATATTAAAACCAAAACCAAAACCCACCACAGAGAATAGCTAAATGTGATCTATAAGTCAAACAACTCCTGCCTACAAACTTCTGCAATACAAAGCAATCAATTTAAAATATTCTTCAGAGACCAGGAGACGTGTAGTGGAAGACAGAATATTTTGAAAGTATAGTTCATCTTCTTCTGGTTTCAGATAAAAGAAAGCAAACATAAAGTCTGAGGTTTATACTCATGCATCAAGGGCATTTTTGATATGTACTATTTGTTATCACCAATAGTACTTTCTGGAAAGGCATAACTTGCTGGGCTGAGAAACCCACCATGATCTTCACACTTTACTGTGAGAGGATGACTGTGTTGAGGATGGTGTATGGTGTCGGGGAGAGTTGGGGAAAGGGGAAGCAACCCCCAATTACAAGTTTATGCTTGACTGTAATTCAGTGTAAATTTTATTATTTTTTATCATCTGCTATAATTGGTCAACTGGATGAAAATATCTCTTTTTCTGTGAACAAAGCTGCCCTCCAAGAATGCTAAAGACATCTTAAATACAAATAGACTAGTTAACAAGTCTTTCATTGTATTCAGCCAAGGCTAATATACGTGATTATTGAGTAAAGGCAGTATTTGTAGCACTTTGTTTAAAAGAAAAAGCAGGTCACCACATAAACCATGACACCCACCAAATAATGTGTACCTAAACCACATAGGTAGATGTCAAGTTATTTTCTATTCTGATTCTTTACCTAAGAATTAGCTAAATATCCAACATGCAAAAAATTAATATTTACTTACACACACAAGAAAAGAGAATGTCCTGATTGAGTTTTATAAATGAAATATATATAAAACACCAGAAAGCCCAGCAAAATATTGAAACAGTCGGAAAGTATTCGAGTTTCGAGTTTCAAGTTTCACCTCTACACTCCTCGGGGTAGCCCACGTACAAGCACATGAACACACACGTCAGACCGCTGGACGTGCCATCCACTCGGCTCTCTCAATCACCCCCACGAATCAAAAGGCTCCAGAGGGACCCAGAAGCACCAAATCAGGGCACGGGGGCAGAGAGCGGCATCTCCCCTGCCCAGCCACGGGCTGTGAGTGCGCTGTCCTGCAGCACCTTGGACAGCGGTCTCCTGGCCCTCCGCTCAGTGCAGCACAGACCAGCTCAGCTCAGCTCAGCCCAGCCCAGCTCAGCCCGGCCCAGCCCCGCGGCTCTCCCCACTGCGCTCCGCACCCGCACGGGGTGGGCATCTGCACTGCCCACCAGATTTCCTGGAGAGAGGGAAAACACACCCATGGTTTGCGTTTCCTTTCCTTTCCTCTTCTGAAATATCTTTCATTTTTAACACAGATTGGTTGGCCAAATTCTCAAAACATAAAGCATTATCATCTGGCACTCAGAACCGCAGAAATGTAGGTCGCTGGCATTTGTCTAGTTCATTTAAGTTTCACACAATCATTTTAATGTCAACAACTTTTTCTCCATCATTAAAAAAGTATTTCTCCTCATTGGGTGTGGGAAGGGCAAATCGTCATACAGCATAAATTTGCTGTTCCATTCATTTTCAACACCTTTTACACCCTGATATTCTGTAAGCAACGGAGCACTTTGTGGTAAAGTTCAGTCAAACTGAACTGTGATACAAAAAAAAAAAAAATCACTTTAAGCATGTAAATGCTGATCATTTGGCAGCACAGAATAGTAGGTCAATTTCTAATGACAAAATTTCCTTACAACAATAGATATCTACACTTGATACCCTTTTTTACTTATCCCATTCACTCCGGAAATAAAATATGTTTATATTATCAGCAACTGAGTACAGAGCACATCTACAGTGAGTGTGTATACACACAGTTTGAAATCTAAAAACAGTAGAGTCAACACTTCTGGTGACTCTACCTTACTTTTGTCAGGTTTAGAAAGAAAAAATAAATACAGCAACTTTCCTACTTTATCCAATTAGGTAGCAAGTTATTTCAGCTTCTGGAGGGACTGTGGATCATTTTTTGTGGCAAATATATGTGCAAATTACATTAAGTTATTGGTAAACGGGATTCTTTAGGCATAGGCTGTTACCATGACATTATTTCAGAAGGCCCTGCTGAAGTTACAGAGCACAGAGGTACTGCCAGGCCTCCTATTCAGAGCAGTGATTTGCATGCATTGTTGTGTTCCATTTGGTTCAGATTGTTTAGTGTAGTGCTACAGTAGTTGGGATAATCGAGTTCAGGGCAGAAATATTCACCTCCTAACAAGTACTCAAACACGGGAAAAAAGCATGCAGTTAGCTATTTTAGGTGATGACAACTCTTTTCCTCTGCCCTGTCTTGAGAGATAGGCCAACTAATCTTGTTCCAAAGTAACGAGAAGGCAACAACTACAAGAGCCAAAGTGGGACCCTCTGCATTCTAGCAAAGGAAAAGAAAAACCTCAGGATCTGTCTGCAGCAGCGGCTTATCAAAACGCTGTCACCATCACTTCCCAACCAAGGGCCACTGCGGTGCCCGTCAACACACACCCTTGTCCTCCCGCTTTCCCCAGCTCCACAGATTTTGGCAGAGCGCCTGAAAACACTGTCCCGCTCCCGAGGCGGCCCGGTGCCGCACCGCTCTGCCGCCGTCCAGCACCGCCGCCCCCGGGGCCAAGCGCCCGACGGAACCTACCCGGAGCCTCCGGTGCGCGCCCCTGGCCGCCGCGGGGGACGAATCGCCCGTCCCCGGGTGCACCGCGGCCACCTGGCCCCCGAGGGCCGGCGGCCAGGGCAGCGCCGTCGGGCAGCCCCGACCCCGGTCGCAGCTCCGAGCCCCGCTCATTGTCATGCAGACCCTGTCGCTGCCTGCCGCCAAGTCGCATCCCAGCCCGCTGGAAGCCGGCAGCCGAGCCGGAGCCAATCGCATATTCATGAGGAGGGGGAAATCCAGCGCTACGCTCCCAGAGGACTAAGGATCACTTCTTTTTGCGTCTTCTCAAGCTTCCCCCTCTCTCTTCCTCTCTTTTAATAACGCGGTAAGGGGGACACCCCAGACGATACCCTCCGCAGCACCGCCTGCACCGTGAGAACCGCGGCCGCCGGCGCCAGGGGCAGAGACCGAAGCAGGCACAACAGGGTCCACGGCAGCCACAACAGCCGAGGGAGGCACGCCAGCCCGACAGCCAGGGACAGCAAACACAGCAGGGGCTCCTACCTTACAATCCTCAGGACACGATTTCACCGAGTACTCATCCGACTGTAAATATTTCTGGAGCATAAGCTCAAACTCTTCGTATTTCTCCTGAGCGTGCTGGTCGTAGCGCTGGTAAGCCTGGACGCACTGGCTGCAGGAGCCTTCCCCCTTCAGCACCACATCCAGACTGCAGTTCAAAGTGTCCGGATTGGACAACCCGGCGAACAACTCCCAAAGTGTGTAGGAATTACAAAAGGAAAGGTAAAAATCCG
>VZTI01005023.1:915681-926107 GCA_013397865.1 Struthidea cinerea | reverse complement strand
ATTTGTCCAAACTAGGACAGACCTGAAAGCCATTCGTTTAGCAATTCATTCCTGTTTAAATTGTTCATAAGTTCTATTTTTCAGTTTAAAAGTATGTGCAGAAGTTTCTAAAGCTGAATCAAAGCAAATACAGTTACCAAAATGCAAAGCAAAAACACTTTAATTCACTTGCTTTAGGCAGTAAATACACTCTTTTATCCCCAAATGCAACTAATCAGAAGTAGCTTCTTAGCTGTGACTGAGGGGTCCCATGCAAATCTCATGGAGTTCAACAAGGCAAAGAACAATGGTCACGGCTAAGGCAAGCACAGATTCAGGCAAGGCAGAGAATGGATTGAAAGCAGCCCTGAGGAGAAGGTCTTGGGAGGTGTTGGTGGATAAGCAGCTCAACATGACCTTCTCATATGCTGCTGCAGCCCAGGACACGGATGACCTTCTGGGCTGCATTGAGAGAAGTGTGGTCAGCAGGTCAAAGGAGGTGATTCTCCTCCTCTACTGTATTCTACTCTGTTGTGACCCCAGCTGAAGTACTGCATCCAGCTCTGAGATTCTCAGTGTAAGGACATGGACCTATTGAAGTAGGTCCAGAAGTGGCCACAGAGATGCTCAGAGGGTTGCAGTACCTGTCCTCTGAAGACAGACTGTGAGAGTTGAGGTTGTTCAGCATGAAGAAAAGAAGCATCTGGAGCGACCTTAGAGCCCTTTCCAGCACCTGAAGGGGCTAAAGAGAGCTGAAGAGACTTTTGACAAGGGGATGGAGTGATAGAACAAGGGGGGATGGCTTCAAACTGACAGAAGGTAGCTTGAGACTGGGTATTAGGAAGAAATTCTTGACTGCGAGGGTGGTAAGGCATGGAAATGGCTTGTGCAGAAGAGCTGTGGATGCCCCATCCCTGGAAGTGTTCAAGGCCATATTGGATTGGGCTCTGAGCAACCTGGTCTAACTGGAGGTGTCCCTGCAGGGGGGTTGAACTAGATGGTCTTTAAGGTCCCTTCCAACCCAAACCACACTATGATTCTATGACTTTGGGATGACAATGCATTTTTAATCTTAGTTTATACATAACCTGTTGCAAAACATACTAATTTATCTTCATTTCTGGTAAGAATGGGCATTTGGTTCTAACTGATCAATGTCATTTTGAAACAGTCCATCACATATTAATAGTATAAATCCAAGACTATCATTATACTTTAGTACTTTCTAGTGGTCTCAGTTCTAAACTTACCATTGATGGTATGAAACAGAAGAGACGGTATAAGAGAAGAGAGGGTATAAGAGAAGAAAAGGTGACATATTATCTTTTCCCCCAGATTTTATTGGAATGATGTTACTTGAGATAGCATAGCAGATAAATCTTACATATATTTTTCCCTTAATATGTTGGCTAAAAATGCTAAAACACTTGTTTAATTAGTTTGTCCTTCAATTAAAGCATTTAAAAAGTTTTCCTGATGTTTCCTTAATGGGTCATTAATGTAAGAAGTTTAACATGGGGTCTGATCATGTCCAAACTCAATTTAATAGTAGACTCTTGTTCAGAAGAAAACAATTTTCTGTGAAATGGATGTTTCTGACAGAGCTCTCTCTCAGTACGCTTTGGCTAAAAGGTATTTCCTTCACTGAAATGGCTTAGTTTAAATAGTTATAGTCACGTAGGAAAACATGAGCTAGACATGCAGTTCATGAACAAAAGCAATGCCATAGTGGCCTGCATTGCTACACCTTAATTTCAAGTTACCTATGTTACAAAACGGTAGGCTTCAAGGATAAACTTTATAAAGTGAAGAACAGCGCCGTGTAAAAACAAATTCATTTATTAGAGGTGTACATAAAGTCTCCAGAGAGATACAAAATTAGGCTTAGGAAATTTTATAATGGTATCTTAAAAATATTCTAATATTCTGCTTTTTCCTCAGCTCTCAGAAGCATAAGACAAACACTTCCTGAAGAAGAACAACCTCAAAAAGGGCACTTTCTCTATTACCTAAGAGGGTTACAAACCTACGTTTAGACACTCTTTTTTTATTCTGCAAATGAAATAAGAGTCTTATTTAATATTGATTACCCTGCACCCCAGAGAACAGCAAGTCTTTTGAATGAATGCTTTGTAAATAGAAGATTTTTTAATTTGTTTTGCTGACAGCAGATCAAAGATTTGGAATACTGGAGTAGACCCGCAAGGCAAATGATCTCCTGTGTTTTAACTGACATACTTCTGTACATAAATCATAAACACAGCAATGCATGTAAGACATTGTACACGCATTACTAGGTTAAATGATTACTTTAACTAAGATAACCGTAGAAAAAACGCGTTGTTTAAACTATACATTCACTTTTTGCAAAATATTCTGATATTCCAGTTTGCAAAAATGCCAACTACTGAATGAAATATTATCAAGTGAATGTAACAAAGCAGAGCAGGGATAAATAACTCACTTGAAGAGCTTTAAAGAATTCCCAACCCTCCTGCTGTGCCGTTCACTCAGCACTATTGAAGCTTGCAGTTTTGTCAGTTTGCAACAGGGACAAACTGTTATCCAATACAGCCAGCACATCAAGAGTTAACAAATCATGTTCATGATGCAAACCAGTTCTACCCTCCAACATTCTAACAGCTCTTCCTTCTCTCTTCAGTCTGAGCATCTTAGATACTACAGGAAGTTACAAGAACCACATGAGAATCAAATTACTACATATCATCACTTCACCAAGTAGCTTTGCTTCATAAATTTCAGGAAGGAAACAGACTGAGTACTGTCCTGCATCCCAGAAGCAGACTGTGCGAAAAACCCATCCATAACCCAAGAATTATGAACTGCTTTCTTATTTTTTAAGGTTAAAAATACAAACAGGTCTAAAAAAGCGCAAATATTTGTCAAGTGAGCACCATAACCAATGTTTATTAATAAACTCCTATTTGAAGTTGTGTGTCAATATGTTAGAAGAGTACATAACAAAATAAGTGAATCACCCCACATAGCTATTTTTTTTTCTCACTTTAACACCTTTTCATGGTAACTTATATCTACCTCACTAGCTCAAGTCTCTGAGAAATTTTAATTCACTTTCTTTAGGCAGTAAATACACTTTTTAATAATACAGAGAGAAATAAACCCGTAAAAATTGGTTGTATTCCACTACAGTCAAACTCTCAGTCTTTCTCTTGTGGAAAAGAGCATACGCTGCTCCTCTTTTATCACATCTGTAACTCCTAAGAGGGGAAAAGCTTGAAGAGCTCTAAAGAGCTTTATAAAGTGGCTCTTTGTAAAGCCTTGCTATGACTGTCACCTGTGCACCAAGCAGTGATAGGGGAAATTTGTCTTCAGGAAGCTTCACTGTGAGAACTTTGCACACAAAAACTCTAATCAGTAAGAGAAGTAAGTAATAGGAAAATGAACGATACTCTTTGGCATGAATTCTTTGTTAACATTAACAAAGCAAATTGTTTACACTTGAAAAATTAAAGCTTTTAGAAAAGAAATCAGGACATGTTGGCCACTTACAAGAAGTTACTGGATGACTTCAAGATAGGTTAAAGTGCTGTAACAAAGTTGAAAGGTTTTATGATTATATTAAAAGCTGAACAGTACCATGATGTTTATTTGATGAAACAAAAACCACTGTCATTAAAACACACTTTGAAGGACAATAAATCCTGTGCCAGAAGTTTTCAGTCCTATATGGCAAGCTTGGCAATAAATTATAGTTGTTCTAAAAAAAAACCAAACAAAAAAACAATGCCAAAAGCTAGAAGACCACATGCTAAAAGTTACAAAGTTACCTTACTTGATCTTTTCCAACTCTTCCTCATTAGCATTGTCTGAAAATAAAATAGAGCATTTTAATCACTTTTCCTCTGCAGTACAGAAAAGGAGGCCAACAGTCTCAAACAGGACAATTCACATTTAACCACCACTACAACTGAAGCAGCATCATGTACACTCCAGCAACAGATACACAAGACTGAAATAAATCCAGACAAGTAGCAGCCCTGTCCTCATGCAGACATACTTTTCTGGGTGGTATGACTGTCTCATTTCTGGAGACAGTGCATTATGTAAACTTGTAAGAAAGAAAAGACAGAAAAGACAGAAGGAATTTGATTAAAAAAAGAAAATAAATAAATGTGCCATGACTGATAGTGATTTCAATTCTGACTGATACTTGAATAGTAGGTTTTTTTTAATATTAAAGGACTCCAATTCTTTGGAATACTAATGTTTTACTCCCAGGTGTAGCCACAAAAGAGAAAACCTGCATGAGACTCCTTGACAACATGAATCTATTACAAAATTCTTAAGGTTATCACTGCTCAAAGCAGTAAAAACAGTTCTTTGGTTTGATAATTACCTACACGATATAGAAAAAGAAAGCTGTACCTTCACTCTTTTAAAAAGCCAAATCTCAGTTGCCCTGTCCCTTTACCTAAATAATCTGTAAAACCTTGGCACTGATAGACACCATCCTCCAATATGCTGGAAGGCAAAGTATCCAAGACAGATTTTTAATCATTAAATAAAAGAGACATGCTGGTCAAGTAGGCTTTGGAAGGTTTATCTGTGACCACAACTCTTGCTTAAAATAATTCTGTGAAAATGCAAAGAAATTAGTTTATACAACTTAACAAGATTTAGCAGCCTGTTATTGACACTGAGCAGGAATAAATCAAAGGTCATTAATTTCTACTGAAACTTTTGTCATGAAAAAAATAAATTTTTTTAATTAACTATTTCAAAAATACTTTCTTTTTCAGATTATGGAAATAAACTTTGAAATGAAAATATTTCCACTGCTAAGAAATTAAATTATATTTTGGGGAAAAAAATTAAAATGAGAGATAATATGTGGGGGTTTTATTTTTGAAATATCCATAAATTTTTCAAATAGACATAGTTTTTTGTGAAAAGAAAAATAACTAGCTGTTGAGGAAACTTTAAATTGCTATGGACAATTATATCCTAAGGGCTCTGCTGTAAGTTAATAATAATTGTAGCACTGTGGCTTTGGAAAATATACAGAGATTCTAAATGTTTTATAAAGCTGGAGAATGCCATTTGACTCATTTCTCTAGGAGAGGCACATAAGGACTAAACAGCTTGAGGCCCACAGCAGGCCCTGAAGAAAATCTGAGTTCCTGTGTCCTGTCCAACACAGAACAGCTCCTCCCTTCCTTGTCGTTTCTGAATCCTACATAGCTATAGATCAGAGCACAAACTCAGCTTCACTGGGCTTCAGACCAGGCTGTGAGCAAGGAAGAGAATATGGCCTGACAGCTGAATTAACTATATATAGGTTTAGGTTAGATACTAGGAAGAAATTCTTCACCATGAGAGTGGTGAGGCATTGGAATTTGTCACCCAGGGAAGTTGCGGCTGCCCCACTCCTGCAAGTGTTCCAGGCCAGGTTGGATGGGGTCCTAGTGGAAGAGGTTGGAACTAGATGATCTTTAAGGTCCCTTCCAAACAAAACCACTCTATGACTCCTTCCATTCTGAAGTGTTCAGTTCGAGTAGTAGCTACAGAAAGGTACGAGCACCCTTGCTGAGTGCATTGGCATCATTATCAGCTACAGCAGGATAGGCTGAAGCCATAACAACCATCCGTAGAAGCCAATAAAATAAACATATAGTATACAGCAGGTCAGGATGGATCACCTACATGGAACTTTTCTGTCTGCAAATATTCCATGCCCTGAGCCTACCTCTGGGGTTTTTCTCTATGATGTTATTGGCCCTCTGGCAAATAAATTAATAAATAAATAAACAAATAAATACTAATAATGCATGATATGATTTAAGACAGCAAGCAAACTGACAGCACATTAATGTTAATAGTTTCATACAAAGCAAAAGAACCTAAGCATCATTTGAGACAGATTATTTTAGGAAAAAACAATGCCTTGAACTTTAATCTCAATAAATAACAAAATCCAAGCAGAACTTGTATGTTTCCTTTTTTTCCATTTTCTTTGTTAGGTTGCTGGCAGTGATGAACAGTTGTCCCCAGTCTCTGCTGGTCCCAAGGCAACACCTCTTATCAAGCTACCAACTTTGTCATTTCTTGTAGCCAAAAACTGCCTGTTAAGACCCAGGTAGGGAACAGCTGTCGTAGTGAAGACATGGGTGGCATGCAGCTCTGAAGAATTTGCTTACTGCAGATTTTCCAGTGGTGGAATATATGTACTGAATGCTGATGGAAAAAGAGCCAGAAAAACTCACATGCATTGTGGCAGCCATGACGACACCACCGAACAGAATCTGCAGGAAGCCTGGACACATGCACAAAAATCACAAACAGTACACTAGCCCGCACAGCACCACATTTATCCAAAAGGAAACAATAAACACTGTCAGAATTAAAGTACAAGACAAGCTTTGTTGGAGCAGGTCTAAGAAAAAAATCAAGTAGTTGGTATTTTTGACTTCTTTTAAACTGGTCATCAAAAGGAGAAATTAATGAAAAACACAGAAAGTACATCATAACCACATTATTTTTAATTAATAGACTTAAAATTAACAAATCTTTAGAGCTCACAGGTTTTAACATTTTTATACACACATACTTCTCTCATATTTATTTATTTTACATCTTTTTAGTTTACACTGGTTACCTAAGCTATCTACCCTCTCAAAGCAATAAAGTTAAAATGCTGCATTAATGTAAAGGACAAGTACTGCTAAACAGAACAGAGCAAATACAAATTAATTGTTGGAACTAGTGCTACTGCAACTTACTGCATTATGCTGGAAATAGATTAAACTTTTCTCAAATACTAAAAAAATTTCTAATTTTTATAGTCATATAAAACTAACTCATTAATCAATTTTGAGTCACAATTCATGATTGTTCATAAATCACAACAAATCAATTGCCTTCACATGTCAAAAATCAAAAGAATAGGACTTTTAATAACTTTAGATATGCTATGCTTTTATTCATGTATGTAGTTTGAATGAGACATTACAAGATTATTACTTCAAATGTTCACATTTTTATGCCTTTAGGACAAGCACCAGGCAGCAAATGGCAAAGATACTGACAAGATTTTCTAGAAATTTTGATTTGTTTATCTGCCCATACTCTTACAATAGTATTCAATGGCTGCAGGTTATTTCTGCATTTTCTTCAAATAAAATGTACCACAAAAATCAAATAATGTGTGCTTATTTATTAAACTGGTTTACTGAATCTCCTTATGATTTAAATTACGTCCAATATTTTTCTACTGAAAAAACACAGCTGTAAACTACTTAAGCACAGTTTTTCACAGTCCACCAGGACTCAGAAATAAATACTCCTCTTTCCTAGTCAGTGTAATATAGTTTCACATACAGTTATATGAACATATATTTATGTTAATATTCTTAATTGACATCTGAATCCCAAAATGTAATGTTTTGATCTGAAGAAATGGGGCTTTCCAGCTATAACTCTCAAGATCATCTTATCAGTCAGTACACATAAAATCTGAATGTCATCAGAATTTTTTCAGAAAGATAAGGAAAAAAATGCTCCTGTGTGGACCAAATATCTCTATAATTTCTTTTCACACCTCAAGTCTTCATCCAAAATGAAACAATCTATTACTCTGTAAAACTGGCTGCTTATTTTTAAAATCATTTGCAATAATACTTCTCTCACAGACAGGTGGCAATATACAGCTAGGACCCTGAATCTGTCCCATTTGACTTCAAACTTGCACTTGGAGTATCTTATCCTCCAGCAGCATCAATATTTCTTAGGCAGCGTGACAGGATGTGTCTTCCTGTAACATACAGCTACATTATTTTGAAATGCCAGTAAAATGCTTTGCAAGACCTGTCCTCCAACAACACATCCTCAAAAGACTTTTCCTGTACCTGCACATCAATGCATGACTTCCAAAACAGCCTTGCTGCAGTTCAGGCACTGAAAGGATCTCTTTGAAAAGTATAATCCACATCAAAAAGTTACCAAACAACACATCACAAACAGCAAGTCTTGTTCAACAGGGCTCAATTTGAAATTTGACTAGAGACCTGCCCAAAATACAGGACCAATACGCAATGTGGTTTCTGTGGCTACATGGGAAAGCTAATAGTTCTTCTTTTGAAGCTGTTCTATTTTTTTATTTCCCCTATAGTCTTAATAAACACACTCATTTTAAACATATGGAATTACAGTACCCGCAATTTAAGTACTTCCAGGTAATTTCCATAACCTTCAGCTTTACAATTTAACCATTTAACACCATTTAAGTGTAACAATATGTAAGTGGTGTAAAGTGGTAAAATATTACCCTAATTACATAATTACTTGCAACTCTTAATTGCAAGCAATGTAACAGTTATCACCTGAGCACCGACCCAGGGGAAAACTTATTTTTGAAATGTACGCTATATAGGTATATCAAACTAACAGGCTTTAAGTAAATTTGCAATGACAGGAAAAAAACTGCACATGATGTGAAGAGACAGTGTATCCATGTCTTCTATGCATTAGTCATTAAGGCATATTTAAAAGTGCTCAGGTTTTTATCTATATATTTCAACTGCACTTGAATTATTATCTATATAGAGATATCCAAGTAGAGGGGGAGCATCAATCATTCAAACAGGGGCTATACAGACTGGGAATGTAGGAGTTGCTGCTTTGTACAGTGCACATTTTCAAGAGTGGACAAGAATTAGTCTTGATCCTCTAACATAACATTTGAAAATTTATTGACTTCCATAATTTTCATTTCAGTTTAAAAAATCCTCATTATTATAAAAGCTTTCAAAAACAACCAAAGATGACAGTTCAACTGGAGTGATAAATTTTGTAATATATCTGCTCCTTAGAGAGCAAATAAAATCTAATAAATAAAAAAGTACATGTAGTAGCTGAAAAAAGGTAATTGAGCCTTGAACTATTAAACCCCTAACACATTAAACATACAGCAATTCAATAATAATTTTGTAGTGTTGTGATACAAATTCTCTGATTTTATTTCAACTTTGCCAGAATTGCTCTGAGGTCATATCTTGGGAAGACTGGTTTCTAATAGTAAATATTAAGCTCCAGATTAGGAATCAGATTCTTAATTGGAATCTTGGGCATTTTTAGAATGAAGTTCCATATAACAGTTTAAATGGGAAGAAAATTTGGTGACTTGAGCTAAACTAAAAAAAGCTAATAATGAAATGTGTAATAACACAAACCAATTCTTCATCCTATTACAAGCAGTCAGTTGGATATTAAAAAAGTTGGTAACCAGCACCTCCATGGTTTCCCAACACTTTCAACATTCAGTTGCTAATTTACCAACACCCACATGAAAAACCTGTTACATTGTAGTGTCTTCATTTCACTTTCTTACTCTAATTTTCTGGAGCACTTCGCAGACAACGTGAGGCAGCACAGTAGCTATCCTCTCTGTATGACGAAGAAAGGAAACAAATATGCTGCCCACATTACCACATAAAAATACAGTGTTTCTGTGCCACATGATTAGGATCGTGGCAGGATAGTGCCAAAGCAACTTGGAAAAATAGGGCAATTACCAGCTGACTCAGAAATGCTGGTCTTACCCAAATGCACAAAAAGTCCAAAATTAAATTAATTTATTAATTTAAGTGAAGAAGACTCTCGTGGTGTAAATTTGCAACACAGAATTCTGAGTTGTATGGACAAGCATATTGCTACAAAAAAAAGAAAAATACACTGCTTATATAAGCTAGATGCACATCTGTGCTGTTAACCATATTCCATTATTTTTATTAAGTGCTAACAGAACACCATGAGGAAAATTAACAGAGAATAAAACTATTTTCAAAATTCTACATCTCTGTATTTCTACATACCAAACACCTAGTTCCAGTAACTGACTTACTAGGCTATTTAATATTACCTGGGAGAAAAGTCTAAAAAGAACACTAGTAGAATCTGACAGTATTCCTCAGGTATGAAACAGGATGATGTCTCACACTGCAGCATACAGAAACACATGTTCTTACGAAAATTATGCAGCTGACCATATCCATGGATGATTTCATCAGCGTAATGCTTTTTCTTGGCCTCTGCTGCAGCCTGTTCCTGAGGCAGGGCAACCAGGTTCATTGTTAATGGATCCTTAGGGGTGGATTAAAGCAAAACTACTCTAAATAAGTCATATAACAAAATTTTCTTTAGAACAAGTGCTTTCAAACCTTTAAAACAAGTGCTGGGAAAAAAACGTGTAACAGATTGGAAAAGGGGTATATAGCTGTTTTGGAGCGTATGATCATCTTAAGATAGGAAAATTCAAAAGAGAAAAGGAAAGAAGAAGAGACAGTAGAGGAGAGAGAAAGATACCACCCATGGCTTCTGTGATACATGCGTGATTGTGGCCCATGGTTGTGAGATACAGTCCTGGTCCATCAGAGGTGGAGGCCTGCATATGTGCCAAAAATTGGGGGGG
>VZTI01005023.1:850467-915674 GCA_013397865.1 Struthidea cinerea | reverse complement strand
GTGGCCAAAAGTTGGGGGGGGGGGGGGTTATAACCCTGGCTCTTCTGGTAAATGCCCCAGTACCTCCTGGAGGAGTTCCGGGCATGCAGAACAGTCTTCTTCCTGGAAGATTCTGGAAACCTGGCCGTGTTTAAGGTGCCAGGGAGGGTTGAGTGTGTGTGTCTCTCAAGTGCCTGGGCAAAGTTTCTGAGTGAGCTTTCCAAATTTTGTGGCTGCACAGTGGTGGCTCATGGTGTGGGAAAGAGACTGGCATAAAAAATCCAACAAAACAGTGCCCTGCTTCCACAGGTTCCATTGCTTAGTGACAGTTTCTCCTTTCATTTGAAAACAGCTTGTTTAAGGCAAAATTTATCTGCAAGGTCCAAATGCATCCCTACAGCCTATCTGAGGCCAAAGAAATCCATATTATTTTACAGCCTCTCAGAGTGAGAATCATGTCCTCTATTTCTGCCACAGTTCTACCTCTACTGTTCAAGCCAACAGTCACAAAAGCTAGTAAAATATAACAGAAAGAGTTTGTCACAACTAAGAGAATCTAGAAACTGGAAACTATTTTCACTTACAACTATGCAGCTCAGAAAAGTAAGACTGATGAAGGAATTACAATAAACTTAGAAAATCATACAATTTTGTAACTGAAATGTAAATTCAAGAATTTGAAAAGCATCAAATAATCCTTTAACATTAGAAGCCAAAAAGCAGAAACACTACCTTTTTCAATTCTACTTTCCACATGGAATAGGATTCAAATATTCTTATCTAGAGATAGCGGACTAGGTCCAAAATTCTTAACCAATAAGAATTGTTAAGATGTTAACTGTCCCTCCATATTAATCAGCACCATTCACCTGCAACTGACTTTACCTGATCCATCTGGATCCCTTATTACTAACTATATAAGGGAGGGTTAAACTCAGATGAAATATACTGTTCTATACCAGAAACATCACTCATTGTTATCTTAAGAAATAATAAAGTCAAATTAATCTCATAATTTGAGATTTACTCTTGTGCTTTATGTCATCCAACCACAGACCAATCACAGGAGTGATGACATTTATTAAAATATTTAAAATTACCGCTTCTCGCTGGTCTCCTGGAGCCAACAGAACGGATAAGAATATACTTCCCAGATCATGGTCAGGGTAATGAGGATCCTTCAGACTCAAGGTAACATCTGTTTGCCTAGGAGACAAAAAAGCTATGCATTTACTTGGACTTCAGTCTCTCAGACAATGAAATTTCTCAATCATGAGAATTAAAGGCATCTGAATTTATATGAGCCTACTTAAAAACAGTGTCACAAATTTGCCCTATTTCTACTTTCAAGTATTTCTGCCTGAATGCTCATAAAACATAGTAAATATTTTTACTCTGTATTAAGTACTTACATGTACTGAAGTAATTAAATCAAAAATGTAACATCAATGGATTAAAAAACAGAAAAAAAATTTCAAACATTAGGTAGCAATGCTGTGAATGAAGCTAATATGAAAACAAGATTAAAGTAGTTATAAAGCTAACCTCTCCACAGACACTGTAAAAATGTGCATCATCAGCTAATAAATTAACATTTGTAAATACAGTAATTTCTTAAACATAAGTGGTTGTCATTGGTTAGTTTCATGCTGTGTAGGTTTATGCAATTATTTTCTAGCATAATGTTCTACTTACAACTCCACAAACATATATTAGCAGATAAATATATATACAAGTATTCCATAGGCTTTTTTGTGCCATACCTGTTTAACTCCAATGAAGTGAGATCCAAAAAGGCTGAACCAATGAAGTCATCTTGAAGGCCAAAGTCATAATCAAATACCTAGGATGCACAAGAGCATTTTTCAGTACTAGAAATCTGTCTTTCTTTAGAGCTTTTCTGACTATGAATGATTCTTGAAACTACTTTGCCAGAGTTGAAGCTTCATGTCTCTCACTTGTTGAATCAGGACTACCTGAAAGTAACCTGAAACCTTCTGTCCAGAAAATCCAGTTTGAAACTGCTTGTTTATAAGTCAGACTGCATCATATTGAGACACTGGTGTATACTACTACTACTAGACTACGCATGTGAGTGACATCAATTTTATAAAAACGAAATCTTTTCATAAACATAGGCATTGAAAGAAGGAAGATCAAAAGAACAAATAAAGTTAAGCAGAATCACTGATTTCCTATACATTGATTCCTTTATGAATCCTGCAAAATGGAAGCAGGAGGGCAGGATATGGTTATGATAAGCACTTGCATCAGCATTTGAAATAATATAATTGCACATTTTGAAGGCTGTGCGAGTTTAAAGGGTTAGAAATATTACAATCTAAGATTAAAACTTAATGGATATGTGTAAGGAAACAATGACAATTAATACTCTACTATGAGGACCCTGCCTCCTAATTTGCTATCTAAAAGAGAAAATACCTGGATAAATTTACTGACAACCAGACAGGAATCTGGCCAGTACATTGAGTGGTTTTATTTGAGATGGGTTATGACTTCCTAAATCTGAAGAAAGAATAGCAAATAATCTGGGGGCAGCTACTGCATAGAAATAAACAAAAAAGGGGGACGGCAACAAAGAAAAGTTGCAACAAAAATTTAAAAATTCAAAAAAAGGGAGAAGATCAATTTTCGAAATCAACTTTTAAGGTAAATTAATTTTTTTTTGGTAAACATGAGGTTTTCTGAGAACTAGAACATATCTTCAGCTAAGTAAGAGTGAGACTTGTGAACAACTTGTAAGGAGAAAGGACAAAATTTAACTGAAATATGACAGGACTAGGTTCAAGGTCTTCAATTCTAATATACATACTTCAACTACTGTCTTACAGAAACTCTTCCAGGAGGCAAATCTTCTACAAATACCTTAATATGGATGGGGTTAGGACAGTAGTAACAGAAATCCTGTGGCCCAAAGGCTACAGCACAACTGCACAACTCAATGGGTTGGATACAAGTGTGTGAGCACAAGTCTCTCACATGCATCGATCTGCCTGAGTGTGCACCCTCCCATTTTCTGTATCTATTAGTCATTCCAGCAGGAAAAGAAAACAAATGATGAAATCTCAGTGCACACTGCAAAGTCAAAATTGTTTTTCTCCCTTTCTCCCTCTGCAAATTATCATGATGAAAATACCAAGTAAGAATTTTTAGCCGACTTAGTAAAATTCAGTCGTGTCTTAAAATATCTGAATGAGCCATAAAACCTAAAACACTTCACACAGTATGTTCAGAATACAACCATGATAGACATTATACCACTTGACACACTTTTCCTAGGGGAAAAAAACATACACCCTCCTGCAGGGCTGGTACTTGGCATAAATAAACTAAAACAGGTGGCTACATTGCAAGTCTTTGCATCTTCCTCTGTCTTTCACCTGTTCATTCCTTATGAGTCACTAAGGCAGGAAAATGCCATTTGAGGATTCTAATTAACTTTTAAGCTTTTCTAGTAATGACATACTTTATCTGAGTAGTGTGAAACATAGTAGTGATTAATCCTTAAAGGATGTTTAAGTGGCATTGCTGTGCTAAAAAAAAAAATTACAATTTGATGTCTCAGTTAAAGATCCTGTCATGAATTTTAGACTAAGACTGATACGAACCAAAAACATCATGTAATTCCAGATCAACTAAGAGAATTATATAGGTAAGCCAAGTTTCCATATTTTCTCAAGTGTTTTCAATGGAGTCATGTTTTATTTTGAATCCTAGGACTACAGTTTTTCTAAATACATTTTTTGGAACATAATTTTCATCTACTTTGTTTTACACAAATAAGAATCACTTTTGCATATAGATCACCATAAACTACCAGGGCCAGAAAAGCACCTTTCTGTTCTGTGGGTATAAAACAATCATCACAGCTTTTCTAGTTCCCATTCCATAATCCACATTTAAGAAATACTAGTGGCACTGATGCTTATTACTCAGGACATTACTGGCCACTTTCTGATCCAAACTCAAGCAATCTGTTATTGCAGAATAATTGCTGCCTCTAATAGGACAAAATCATCCTCACCTGAGATTTACTAAGGTGACCTACAACGTAAAAATCTTAAGAGCAGAAAATGATATGAAACATAGAAGCAAACTCACTGTGTTCCATATAAACAGAAAAATTAGAAAACTTAGGAGAATTAGGCACACATCTCAATAAATTCTCAAACTGACCTCAGCAATTAATTCCTTTTAATGGGACAGATTATGCTTCCTATAATCATTATGCAATGATATTTCCATAAATAAAATGGATGCCATCATAATGAAACACAGTTTACTTTCTCTGTTCTTCTGCTAAGATCACACTAAAGAAACATAAAACAATTATGACCTGAAATAAATAAAAATGCCTGTGTTTGCCCCTTTTAAAAATGTTGACATCATCATTCTATAGATAAAATTTAAATAATTTTCACTCTAAATAGTCTTCAGTAGTGCACTATTGCACAAAAAAGTTTTCAGTATACAAAAATCACAAAACCTGAATTATTCCAACAATTCTTCTGTTGTAATTTATCAGACATACATATGCTGGTGTCTTACCTTTATATACAATGGTTCTCTTAGGTTATCTATAAGAATGGAAGCTTTTTCTTCCCACACAGGATTGAGGTTCTTATGTACTGTTTTACTTCTAAATACTTCTTTTCCTCCAAGTTTGAACTTGACATATGGATCACTCGTTCCTGGTAAAGACACATATATATACTGTTAATTCTATCTTTGTAATACAGTAAGGAAATGGAGACTAAGTCACTTTAAACAGAACTAAATGTAATTTCTATCCACAGTCAAACTCAAAACAGCATCAGATGAAAATAATTCTTTATTGTCACAATCTATTACTTTCCGGTATATCATTACTCAGTTAATTGACTCCATTAATATCAAAAGGGTGCTTGCATCACTTTCTGTTCTCTGCAATCCATTTGCAAAGTCACACATGAAATATTGGCAGTACTGGTTTTAGTTAACCTATGTCCTTATTAGGACTACTGTTTTATTTTAATGCAACAGCAAAAATTAAATTACAAAGTTAAAATTACTCCTGTAAAACATTAATCTAATTATGTCATGCTTTTGAAAAGGCACACACTCCACTGACACCACTAGTATAAGTCTTCATCGACTGTATCGTGTCCAGGCTTTCCTCTTCCATAAAGACTCACTTCCTACAACACTCACGATGAGAAAATTAAAGTCAGTCCGCAAAATCCACAACATGTCTCCTGCAACAATCACCTACTCACAAGAGAGCACTGGACAAAGCCCCTTGAAACAACTGAGTAACAATTAAGCGTGATCAGAAAAACAACCCTGAAGGGTATAAGAAAAGTGTTAAATATGGCGTATGAACAGAGTATGCATGGGACGTGCATGTGGAAGTGTCACAAGGACTGAACAGCCTGTGAGAGGAGGACTCTTGGGTGGGCATAGAGACTAGCAGGCATCCAGGAGTGCATCTGGGACTAACTGATGAAAGACTATCTTAGAATAAACAGTAACTCTAGCTTGAGTAACAACTGCATCTTCATTAACAGCAGCAAAATTATAAGACAAGACTTCTTTTATTTTTTTTGTCCTTTAACTTTTAAGGCTTTTCAAGAGACCAGCATATTTTAGAAGTTTGTGTTTGTATCCACTGGGAAATACATCCAAAAGAATTAGCTTTTCTTAAAATTGCAGCATGCTCTTCTAAACATAAATTCAAAGGATTATGACCAGCATTCTTTGCATTATTTCATCCAGCCACAAGATGTCAGTACTCTTTACCTGAACTTATGGTCTCCCCTTTCAAAAAACTATAGCGGTGGAAAACTGGTATCTCGTGTGACAGGGTCACAGTCATTCCCACCTGTAATTACTGGGGCAGAATTTCAGTGGCATAAAAATACTTTTTCTAGCACAACTGACTTGTTCCTTGGCTGTTCAAGTAGTGGTGATGATTTTGAAGCCAAAGATCAGGTATTTAAATTAATTCTGTGTAATGTGAAGAATACTTTTAATATGGACACTATGTTATGGTGTGTCCACCCCCCTGCTCCTTGGGATCACTCTACAACCTCAGGAATTCTGTTAGGCCTTGACCTTCATGTAGACAGTTTGGCAATGAAGCATGCCTTGACTGTACCAGGAACTTCTGCGTGCTTAAGGTGGAAGTGGCATTGAGTCGAAAGACAAGAGAGAGAAAAATCAGTCTTTCTCTGACAGCCTTGGAACATCTAAAAGAGGGAAAAGGATTTTAGCTTGTGAGTTGGAAGGGTTGATTGAGAGGGCTGTAAACGAGGTTTGAAGGGAGAAGGGGTAAGACCAGGCTCACTAAAGATGAGGCTGGGGGCAGCATGCCAGTGTCAGGGTTGAAATTGATAACGCAGCTAAAGCAGACGACTACAGTAGGGGTAACAAACAGGAGGAACTGGAGGCCATTCTTTAGCAGAAAAGCTGTAACACAGTCGCCATTACAGAAACACAGTAGAATGACTTGTGTGATTGCAGTGCTGCAATGGATGTTTAGAAGCTCTTCAGAAGGGCCAGGCGAGGAAGGAGAGGCGATAGGGTGGCTCTGTACATGAAGGAGTGTTTCAGCTGTATAGAGCTCAAGAATAGTGATGATAAGGTTGAGTGCTTGTGGGTAAGAATCAGGGGAGGGACAACAAGGCTGACACCCTGGTGGGAGTCTTTTATAGACCGCACACCAGGATGAAGAGGTGGATGAAGCATTCCATAGGTGGCTGGCTGACATTTCACAATTGCCGGTTCTTGCCCTTGTGGCAGACTCCAACTGGCCGGATGCCTGCTGGAAACTCAACACAGCAGAGAGGAGGCAGTCTAGCAGATTCTTGGAGTGTGTGGAATTTCCTGTCACAGCTGGCAAGGGAACCCATCAGGGTTGAGATCCCACTAGACCTGCTGTTTGTGAACAGAGAAGGGACTGGTGAGAGATGTGGTGGTCAGAATGCCCATCCTGGGCATAGTGATAGAGTTTTTAATTCTTGGTGAAGTAAGAAATGGGGTCAACAAAACCTCTGCCTCGGACTCCTGGAGGGTAGACTTTGGCCTGTTCTGGAACTGGTTCAGAGAGTCTGCTGGGAAATAAAGGGGTCCAGGAAGGCTGCACAGAGTTTAAGAAGAAAATCTTACAGATGCAGGAGTAAAATGTCCTTATGTGCTGAAAGATGAGCTGTTGGGGAAGAAGACTGGCCTGGTCAACAAGAAGCTTTTGCTGGAACTCAGGCGGGAAAAGAAGGGGAGTTATGACTTTTGGAAGAAAGGGCAGGCAACTAAGGAAGAGTACGAGGGTGTCATTAGGTCACGTAAAGAGAAAATCAGAAAGAAAAAAGCTCAGCTACAACTCAGTCTGACCACTGCTGTGAAAGAAAAAGTGTTTTTATAAATACATTAAGAGCAGAAGGAGAGCCAAGTAAAACCTCCATCCTTTTTTGAATGCATGGGTCAACACTGTTAACAAGGATGAGAAAAGGGCTGAGGTACTTAATGCCTTCTTTGCCTCAGTCTGTACCAGAAAGATCAGTAAGACCAGTTATTCTCAGCAAAACCAGCCCTTGAGCTGGTAGACAGGGATGGGGAGCCAAATAAACATCCTAATGCAAGAGGAATTATTGACTTGTGAAGCCATTTGGACAGCCTTAAGTCTATGGGACCAGATGGGATTTACCCAAGAGTGCTGAGGGAGCTGGTGGAAGAGCTCGCCAAGCTGCTCTCCGTCTCATTTATCTATCAAGTCCCAGATGACTGGAGATTAGCCAACATGCTGCCTATCCATAAGGAGGGCTGTAAAGTGGATTCAAGGAACTACAGGTCTGTCAGCCTGACCTTGGTGCCTGGGAAAGTTATGAAATAGATTCTCTTGAGTGTGATCATACAGCACATACAGGACAATTAAGGGACCAGCCCCAGCCAACAGTAGTTTAGGAAAGGCAGGTCCTGCGTGACCAATCTGACCAAGTGACCTGCCTGGTGGATGATAGAAAGGCTGTGGACATTTGTACCTGGACTTCAGAAAAGCCTTTGACACTGTCTCCCACAGCATTCTCCTGGAGAAGCTGGCAGCCCATGGCTTGGGCAGGTGCTCTCTTCACTACGTTAAGAAGCGGCTGATGGCCAGGCCCAGAGCGTGTGACTGAACGGTGTCACATCCAGCTGGCGGCCAGTCACTAGTTATGTTCCCCAGGGCATTTTAATTTTTACTACCTACATATAAATTTACCCAATGAACATGCAACTTCTCAATTACTAAGGCAGTGTTTACCAGCACACTTACCTCCACGGTCCCGTGCAGCTAGATTCTGTCCTCTTCTTAGAGTAACATCCAACTGGTACATTCCAGGGTCCCCAGAGGGGAAATCTGCATTACTAGCTCCAAACGAATTTGTTCTCTGGGGAGGAAAAAAATAATGCAATAGCTAATATTACTAAAAGTTTTGTGTAAGGTATATGTATATAACTTCATCCTACTGAACTAAGGCCATATCCCACTCCCCCACCCCAACACCAAGGAATCTGCCCCGTCTCATCAGTACGACAATTACCAAGACACCTTTAAAAAAAACCAAAACAAACAAAAAACCCAAATCGACCAAAAAACCAAACTGTGGCTGAAAAAAACAATTCCTTGATATAAAGGGGTTGGAAAATAGATGGTCTTTAAGGTCCCTTCCAACCAAAACTACTTGATGATTCTATGAACCTACACTTTTAATTACATTCACACCTAGTCCTGGCCCACTAAAGTAAAATAAGTTAGAAAAACACAAAGCTAGACCTTACAGTGTTATTTGGACTAGACATTACCAGTATCCTCAAATCCTGTGTTGACTCAATAGTTATAATCTATGCATTGAATAAACATACATGAATTAAGATTATGTCATCTACTGCAGTACTTTGCAAGACGTGTTTTTTTCCACTGAGTTTTGGGGGAAGCTGTGGCAGGGAAATAATCATGAAGATACTAAATGCAGCTGTAGTTCTGTATGCCTGGACAAATATTCTTAGATTAGTTTCTTTGTGTAAAATGTATCCTAAAAAAAATACAATAAAGGAAGTCAGAATACAAGGAACTCTCCAGACCTCTGGAGTGCATGAACAATAAACACATTTCTGTCCAAAAGACAAAGTAAAGAAATTCTATTTCTTAGTATATATAAGCTTTTGTAAAATAGTTTTTAACACATCTCTCTGTAAGTAGAATCCAATTACAGTGCATGCTTGGAACACCACATTAATTTTAAGACTAAAAAAATTACATCAATTATACATTCACAGTACATACTAGAACTTCATCTGTTACACACTTTGAACACTATATTTACATATGCTCATGCTAGGAGGTAAATATTTTAAGAGTAGTACTATTAATATTTTATTATGTGATTATGAGTCCTCTGCAAGAAAAAAACCTTGCATGATAGAAATATCTCAGAACGTGTACCAAGTGCTATACCATTTCATCAAGAAACAAGTTTTGTCTTCTTTCTTCCTACTAAACCCTTTCTTCTTTTTAAGGTATTACTAAAGGTAAAGCATAAAGGAAGACACAAAATAAAGGCATTTCAATATCTGGTTTATTCTTGTTGTTTCAGGGACATAATTTCATGCCCTAGCATATTAACCTTTGCTGCCACACATACAGTGCTGGCCAAAATGCACACTGGCGTGCTCACTGGTTCCACAACAATGAAAGACAGACAAGGAATCTCTCGCAGCAAAAAAAAAGCAAACAGAGGAGTTTCCATCAAGTTGCTCCTCTTTCCATCTGCCTCCATACCCTGATTTTGGAGCAAAAGAGTTTGCTGACATTTATTCATTTAAATCTAATATAAAATTTTACTTCTTCATCACCACTTGCAGAGCCTAAGATAGTACAGCAAAGAGAAAATAAAAACAAGTTCTCAATTTCTCCATTGATTGATTGAACTAAGATTACAAACCTATTCTTCAAGAAAGAAACTGCAGCTTTCTTACCAGTTCTGCTACACATTGTCCTCCCCGTCCTTCTCCCATGTCATTATCCTCCCTTGCTTTATCACAAATTAAAAACTCTCATACATTCTCTATTGTGAAAAGCAACTACTGCAATCATGCCAAATCCTTCTGGGGTTATCAGTTGTTTCTTACAACCACAATGGGTCACCTACAAACAATGAATTGCCTGCATAGGGATTTAGACTCTAAGTTTTTCAAGGACTGAAGGAAGTCTTTCTTTCCAAATAAAAGTAATGGCGGATAACTCTTTGTTGCATTTTCTTACTTTCACCCTTCTTTTCATCCTTAGGAGTATATTGCCTCAACCTGTTTCTAAGGGGTTGTCTAACAGGTTTTTTTTATTAAACCATTAACCATTTATGACAATTCCGGTTCCCGAAGAAATTAATACTTGTCACTGGGTGAACAATTCCTTTCACCAAGAAGCAGACAAACCAGTCAGTGTGCAAGTACCAATCAACATCTCTTATGATCATATATACAAAGATGTAACCCCCCTAAAAAAATGGGAGAATTAGATCATACTAATGAAATTGGAACTTTTGTTGGAAATCACACACGATGTACTCAAACACTTAATACTGGGCAAGTAAATCATCCATTTGGTACCATCCAGTACCAAATGGAACAGGGTGGTATTGGATATGTGGAAACAAAGCCTGTAAAGTGTTGTTGTTGGAAAGGCGTTTGTACTTTAGGAGCCTTGGTCCCTAATGTAACAATAATTGATAAAGACCAGGTGCCCTCAGGACTATGGATAAGAAGCTATTTGGAATGTACAAAATGAACCTTAGATGCTGTATTTGGGCGACCACCAAATAAATTTTATAGTTTTGTATGATGTTTTTTACCCTGACTAAGAGTGAGTTAGAAAACACAGTAGTGAACTTTTCTGCTACCACAGAATATACAGAAAATCTTTCAATAGATGTCATTACTGCATTGCAGAAAGAAGTTAAGAGCTTGTCACAAGTAGCTTTATGAAAACAAATGGCACTAGACCTTCTCTTGGCACCACAAGGAGAAAAATGCACTGTCATTAGCACCAGTTGCTCTGTATACATTGATCAAAGTGGTAGAGTGTCTACAGATGTCCAGGAAATCTGGAAACAAACACAAACTTGACAACGCACAGCTCAAAGCGACACCTCCCGGGAATCTGAAGAAATCTGCATCGAACTGACTTCATGGTTACCCAGCTGGACTTGGTTAAAACATCTGTTTATAGTTGTCACCATAATAATTGCTGCGTGTGTTTTATCTTGCATCATGATTCAGTGTTACAGCTGTTGTAATGCCTTATGCTAAAAAATGAAATATAGATATTAATAGACCAGTTCCCACAAGGGGAGACTTGATAAGAACAGAACAGCATTTTACTGTCATGAGGACAGTAGAACAGAACAGCACAGCCTCAGAGAAATAGATAAAGGAGTAACTCAGGCAAACGGAAGTCCAAAATGCAAGCAGGATGCCAGCTCAGCTCTGCAAGGCTGACAAAGCAGAAGTTATGCAAAACAACAATATTGTGCTAACTCAAAAGCTGGAGTTGAGGAAAAGCCATCTAAAAAGGACAACGGACATTGAAGACCACCAGAGAAGACCTGAAAAGGACCCTATGAGGACTTTGGTAAGGGGCGTGACTATGTAAAATAAAGTAATACTTACATATCAGGTAATCAGGGATGGCTGATGAATATGTAATCAGTGTGTATGATAAAAGCTCTGTTTACCCAATGCTTGGGGCACTCGATTAGAGGAAGGATCCTCTGAGTGACCAGTGTGCTGCTGGTCACTCAGAGGATGAATGCCTGATTTCTTATACTCAAAACTGTGTTAGAAAAAACTGTGTTTCTATCTGGCCAATTCTGGTATCAAAAATGAACCACTTTACCCTGGCCAAACACTGGAATAAATTTCCCAGGGAGTGTCCCTGAAGACACCTGAAACCTGCTCTGACACTGTCCTGAGCAATCTTGCTCAGAGGAAGAGGTTTGACTGGTCTGTCTCCAGAGGTCCCTGCAAACCTCATCCATCCTGTGATTTTCTATTGCTTTGAAATATCATGGTAAATAAAGCATATGCTGACCTTAGCTACCTTTCCTCTATGCATTGTTTTGCCTTCCACTTCTGGTTGCCCTGATATGGCAGTGCTGTAGTTGGCATTCAGAATTACCATCCTCTCCACCCCTTACAAGCAGAGTATGTCCGAGATACCAAGATACACATAAACCCTGAATTTTTCAAAATAAACTTATATATATGCCTTGCATTTATGCTGCAGTGCTCATAAAAGCTGTAACTGTTCCCTGCACATTTCAGTCTTTCTCTGTAAAGAAACCCATTACTCTCAAAGGCACAGCCAGACACACTGTGTATGACTCTACAAACATGAAGCTGCTTTCTACATGCACTTGCAGAAAGCAAGTTGCCCGCACTCTCAAAAATCCCGACTATAATCTTTTTCAAAAATGAAAAAAGCGTAACAAATTAAGGTCATCATGAAACAAATTAGATCTGACTTTCAGAAGAATTACTGCATAATTATTCAGTTTCCAAGACAAGGAAAAAGACTAAGCACTTCTCTGCCATTTTGGTTTTAAGAAGATTACTGGAATTTACATGGCTTCTCCGAGTATGTTTTTACAAGTACACATGAACTTGCACTCACAAACACATGACGTATGCACAAAGTAAAAGGGGACATAGAAGCAGTCTCTAGGGGGATGAAAATAACACTGAAAATACAAAAACCACATACTTTTTTCCCCACCAAAAATAGACCCTAATTCCAAAAATTATTGAGTTGTGAGGCATTAAAATCATACCTGCATTTCCTTTTTCATGTTTTTCCCAAAGACTAAGTCTCAGACAGATCCAGGACTGTTCTAATTTCTGGCAGCTAGCATTTCTGTCATCTCTAGAAAAACTTGCACTATCACACACAAAAATTCTCCCACTTGCCTGAAGAGTGCAGAATCACACAGTAAATGATGTCAAACATGGCAGATGAAAGATAATTCAATCGGGAACTAGAGAGAGGTGTCACATACAAAACAAAGATGGTCTGTGAACAATTAGCTGTCTCCATTTCAAAATGAGATAAATACCTGAAGTCAACATAAATGCCATATACATCATTCACTTGAAAAAAAACATCTCCAATCACTGCATTTAAACTTAAGCCATCCACGTTTCCACAACAGAAAACAATACTAAAATATTTCTACCTTAATTTTCGATATTATTAATCCTAATTAATTATATAAATACATATAAACACATTTTACATAACCTGGGTTATCCAGAAGTAGTTTTTTATTTAAATTATATGACAAAGTTATATTTTTTGTTTTAGGAAATACATCAGAACATGGCATTTGAATTATTTTGAATTAATTTTAAAGCAAATACATAGTATTTGCAATAGTATCACTACCAGTAATACAACACTAAACTGCTTCTAAGATGAACTTCCCTAGTGCTTTGTGCTGCAAATCTGAGTTAGCCTTCTGAGCTGGCAACTGCTCAGCAATACTGCTCACCTCCAGCTGGCAGCAACAGCTCTGCATAAATATCATTTGACTACTGCTGCAAACTACAGCTACTCAAAATGAAAGTAACATAAATCTTGCTTCAATTTAGCTTGAAACTTGAATACGGAAAGCGAAATGTATTTCCTTAAAATCTCTATATATCATTTCAGCTTTATGGATATTCAGAAAACACACAACAGACTGCAGCCAAATGGGCAAACCACTTTTTTCAGGAATTCGTATTTTAAACATTTAAATAACTGATTTAATAAGTATTATTAATGACTGCAATGAAACACCAAGTCTTCCCTCAACAGCATCTTCCTGGAAAGAAGAAGGATTTGGCTGAACTATTTACCTCATAGCACATAGCAGCCAACCTGCACACCAGTCTTGGTCACTCTTACACAATTTTGTAATTGTAGCTGTGTTTATAAGTTCAAAATTAAATATACTTTTGGCGTTCACTTCAAAGCTAAAAAAAAACCACAATAAAATAATAATTTCTAAAAACTACTCCTAAAGAAAAAAGAACATATACAGAATCAGTCTCTTCAGGAAGAAGTGATGGTTTTGGAAGCATCTGTGTAGCTTTTGTGGCTTCACATACCAGATACTGCCCATACCCATCTCATTTAATCCCTCATTTTTGACCACTGGAAGCAGGATAGTAATTCTCCCTTACTTCACAGATGACAGGCAGAGCACTCAAATTGTTGATGTGAGAGAGTCCACAAAAGGAATAGTAAATGTGCATTTTCTGCTGAAGTTCACAAAATAAAAAACACTTCCTGCAGAATCCATGTTCACATCTCAGGTACATTACTTCACTTTTGAAACAATCACCTGAAAAAGTTCATTACTTACACCAAGAAATAACAAACTGTGATTAAATACACCTCAAAGTATTCATTGGAGTAAAACATTATATATTAACCTGAAAGATTGGAACAATTTGTTTCAGTTGTTCCATTTACACACCAGTGCTGTTATTTTTCTTCAGAAAACCATATCCTCATGAGCAGCATCCAGTTTTCCAGAGTTTGCTGCACCATTCAAATGAAAAATACTACCTACAAAAGTTTCGTAATGCTACTTCCTGATTTAAACATTCTAATTTAATATGGAATTAATGAGATAGGTCTTGTTAGAATTAGCATGATAAGAGGAAAATAATTTTTAGTTGATGAAAAGCAAGCTATTTTAACACTGAAATGTTTGATTAGGAGGCTACAAGCATACATTAAATATTAAAAAAATTATGTACTGTATTTCTTTCAACTCAAGAACTCTGTTTAATGGCATAGCATTTTTTTCATAATTTCACAGAATCCAGATACAGTCACTGCTGGTGAACTCTTCTCATCACAGGCAAACGTAGCAGCACTAGGGCTGTTCTCTCTGCAGCACAGCAATTTTTCAGACTGCACAGCCTGAATGCCACCAGACCAGTCGGCCTCCCTTCCTTCATTTTATAGCCAAGAGACAGACTGGCAAGAACAACCATTAGTGACAACAGTTAACGACAACTAATGGCACCAAAACTATGAGACGTCTCGTGAACAATTGAGGTGCATTAACCTACTAAAGCAAATTTCCCTGTACCTTGATCAGTGCCTCTGGTTCTTCTCTGCCTAATGACAGCATACTTCATTATCTTATAAATAGTTTTAATGCAAAAACTGACCTTGGTTTTTCAATAAAGATGACTGGTTCGGATACCGGCCTATTTGCTATTTGGCTTACACTGTATTGTGTTTGAGACTCCACTATTAATTTTCAGATACAGTGCTTTAAACTTTTGAGAAGAAATGGTGTGTAGTATTTAATAAATTAGTAGTAAGTTTTGTCAACTTGAAACATCAACTTACATGTAAAATATATTTTTTTTTATTTAGCAAAAGAATAGCATTTATGGCAATTTAGTACTGGTGGAACAATTTCAAAACTTAAAAGCTGATATCACCATGTCCTATTTTTAATTCTCTACAATTTTTCTTGTGATCAGTATAAATATACTAAACCCTGAAGAGTCATCCTGGAATCACATCTGACAGTTGCCACACTATGAGAAAGTGAAGCTAACAGCAATTGTATGCCCCCACTGCTTGTAGAAAGGGAGCAGATAAATAGAACCTATAGAAAAAGCTGTTCCACAGCAAATTTGTGCTTACATTCAGATGGAAATGTAGTTCCTATCGTTTCCACCAGACAGACATAATCTTTTCACAGCTTCACGTAACTTAATGTGTATGCAGTTTACAAAAGAGACGAGGGAGTAACACAATGGCACATTCCTCCTGAAGACAAAATTACTTTTCGCACAAACTCAAAAATATGTATACTACACCAAAATTCACATTGCAAGCAGATGCACTCTAAAAAGAGTCACCATGTCCCGGGTTCCTCAAAAGGAAAGCATATTGAAACACCTTTTTCATCAAATAAAGAGCACTTGTTCCTTTAAAGCACTGCTGAATTATGCAAATACAAAATGCATTTTGATACATTTAAAACTTCAGTCTAAACAGGGCAGTGATAAGAGTTAATGGAGTTCTACTTATTTACTATCTTTTTAAGATTACATTTACTTACCCACAATTAGGGATTTAGGTTCATTGCTCATGCATAGTGGAAGATGATACAGCATTTATCCTCAACTCCTGGACATACTCCTCCAGGTCCTCCTGGATTACATATATTTAAACCCATTCTAGAGTTTCATTACAAAATCAGTTTCGTTCATGTCTGTGAGACAACCAAATAGATCTTTCAGTGATTTTGGCTGCACTACTACCTTGCTGTATAAACCAGGCTCAGTATGCCTACAGCCAATGCAATACCATGCAAAAATCCCTAGCCAGCCATGAACAGCCTGGTTTGAAAACTAGGAGCTCAGAGCTCGGCACAGATTAACAACTCATGCTAACACACATACAAAAGCCCCTGAGGCCTAAAAATTGTATTTTTTTACATCACTCTTTGATGATCTATAAAACTCTACTGCGACATGTAAATGGGAGGAGCTAATTCAGGACAATACTTGCATTTTTTTATATTCCCCATGAAGACGCTCTTGGGACTCACAGTCATCATGCAAACTTGACTAATACCTCTTTTCACATCTTTAAACAAATGGCATAAGGCAATCTTACGAGCTGAAAGATCTGGCAACATTTCTGGCAGAATTCACATCCCATTTCCTTGGGGTTTTTTGTTCCTGCCCCCTGGCTTGCAATACTAACAACCTACTTACTATTCTTCTTGTAATTTCCTATGGACAAATCTCTTCTGTGTATTTCTTCTCCCTACTCTAATATCTCTCATGTCATAAAAATTCTTGGCGGAAGAAGTCTATTTTGATAGCAGCATGACAGACACACTACCACAGCTCTTTAGATTTACTTCAGCTGTTGTACGGAAATTACAGCTTACTTCCTGCAACTGAAGAGCTAGATGGATTTGAATTTTGCAGGTGGATTTGACAGTCAGACCCATAGGCTTTCCTTTGGCAGCACAAGTCAGAGGATTTTGCCTGAAAAAGTCAGTTTGCCCTTTGGTAATGCAAGTGGAAACCAAAACTAACCTGCAACAATACAAACTCAGATTAAATACTCTTTCCATATTAAGAAGTACATACTTCATTTGAAATCTCTGTCTCTGCTTCTGTCACCCGCAACATGTATCTCTCAGCTCAGTTGAGTAAAATACCCAGAGAAAACAAAATAAAGAGCGGTTGAAATGTTTATGAAAATGGTACTCCTGGTAAAGAATAAACCCTAACGCAAGCATGAACATAGAATTTATTGATTTTATTATATTGCCCCAAATGAGAAATTATCTTACTAGGAATTCTAGTTCTATAAACACAATCTTGAACATCATCGATTCTCCTTTTTAAAAGTCACAATTTTGAAATACATCAATAAATACTTTGAACCCTACTGGAACTCTGTATCTGATGTATCTGATGTGTCTGATGCATGAAGATGGGGTTCAAGCTGGTGCAGGAAATCAGAGGATGCAAACCTGTGTAAAACATATGTACACACTTGCACTTCTGATGATTTCTTCTTTCTAATAGTCAAAGTCTTTGTTAACTAAGGACCCATTAAAGATGATACAGAAGAGAATTTTGTACAAGGTCTTGCATTTCACCTGATTTGAAAAACAATTAAGGATTAAGGTTTAAGGACTTTTAAGGAAATTAAGGACATTGAAATAAGTATGTAAATGAGAGACTATCCACTCACAGTTGCATACTTAGGTATTAAGGGAGCTATTGTTAAGGAATACATCTGGTGTAGGTAGCTCAGTTTGCAAGCTGCAATTTCAAGATACAGACTGAGATGCAGGTTGAGCTCTGGATGGGAGTCCAGACAGACACAGAAGCCAAGAACTGCCAACCCTCTGCATAACAAAGGGCCCAAACACTAGTGGCCAGGTGAATGGACACAGACACATAGCAGGAGCTGAAAACTCACAGGCACTTGGACTGTGAGGGTGTAAAAGCCCAGGGATTCCTCTGTTCACACTCCTTGGATGTGACAGCTCGAGCTGGTTCTGTGTTACTGTCAATAAATGGCTATATAGAACTAGAGATAAGAACATCTGCTATGGAAAACCTGGGGTCAAACCAACAAGGAAACCTGGTCTGACTGCATGTGAGTGGAGTGTACAGGTGGGAGCCAAGCAGGGTCCGGTTAGCTCACCAGAGCTGCCTGCTGTGAAGGGGCTTCAGTCCCAGCAGCTGGAGTCTCCAGAACTGGGAGTGTGACTGCCAGAGATTCTCGTGAATGGTCAGAGTGGGAAGTTTTCTTAACGGCTGTCATCTTACTAAAAGCAAGTGAACTTCAACAAAAAGCTCTGTGAAGAACAGAACTATCTTTGTTTACATTTGCAGTGCAGATGCAATGTACTTGCTGAAGACACGAACTTGGTGTAAGCAAACTCCTGAGAACTGAGACTGGTTCACATCTCATATTTTAACCACCAAAAATGTATAGTGTACTACCTTCACAGGCACAACAAACAGTTTCTGTGTTTGTGCAGGTCTGTTTTCCACTATTTAAAAACACTTTTAACAAATATTATGGCTGAGGGTACATTTCAGATGTCAACTAAAAGTGTTTATGACAGATATTTGGGTATAACAGAATCCTAAATTAAGAGAGAAGGAAGAAGGTCCAGAGGTAACACTTCTGCTACAAAAAATGCCATACAGAAAAAAGAGAAGTCTGTGCTAAACCAAAGTAGCCTGAATTAATACCAAAGCAACTAAAAGTAGAGGATTTGAGTAGCTTTACAGATTTGTGTACATCATCTTGTAGAATACATCATGTTCACCACAGACACTGTTTTATAAACATTTACCAGTTCTGGAAACACAGTTGTTTGTTATTAACAAACACCTCAGACAGCAGAAATATCTCATTCACCTAAGATGCACCTTCGTATCCCTTGACTTTATAATGGGTGTTATACTTGGACCCTTATTCTAAAGCTGTCTTCTTCAACACATTAAAGACACAACCACCATGAAAACATTTCAGTTAACCTTCACAACTCACCTTTCATAATAACCACAATAAAGAGGATGAAAGCAGGGACACAGCCACTAAACAAAAAGGGACACAAAAATTGTTAGAAGTAATACAAAATTCATAAAGATAGTTCCTCTAAATCAATCTGATACCAGATCTTAATCTTTGTATTAAAGTGCAACACTCTGTGTAATTTTGAGTGCAGTTTTGACCATGACAGGCCATTAAAGATAGCACTGTATTGCGCAGCAGTAAGGAAGGAGACAGGCGAAGCTCTTCCCTTGGGTGTGGTAATTTGTCTCCTCTTTGAAGAAAGACAAAGAGGTTCCCACTTCAGATGCAGTGTGTGTTTGTAAATTCTAAGGACATTCAGTCTGACATTCAGCTCTTCTGCCTGCGGAGGTGCAGGATGTTAAGTTTCTCGTGAGGAAGACATTAACAATGACGTGCTAATATTAACAAATAGGTTAATACTAATTATTAAGTGTTTCACCTCTGTTATACAGAGTGCCAAAATGTGTGTCATGGTATCAGGCAGGTACTTCTGGAATTTGCTGTAAACATTCTAGAGAGTCTTTAAGTGCTACAGTGACTTTTGAAATCTATGTGTACTGTTTAATTGTTTTTACAAAGCTTCAGAATCAGAATTGTTAATTTTTCATCTATCACATTTCAATTTTTAGGGACAGCAGGAACCATGTATGTGCAAAAACATAAAACTAATCCACCATTAAAATCCGTTTTCTATACTAAGTCTTATTCCTGAAGAAGGGAATGGGCATTTTCTCATTTTAGTTGCTTGCATACTACTTATTTTCAAAGAATTTCTCTGTGATTGCCTGTTGTGGTTTTTTATTTATTTGTTTGTTTGTTTTTTGTTTGGATGTGGGGGGTTTTGTGTGTTTGTTGTTTGGAAGTTTTTTTTGTTGGGGTTATTTTGGCAGAGGGGGAGTTGTGGGAGGAAGAGGGCGGCAGGGTGTTCATTTCCATAATGATTTTTTTTAAATAGTCAGACAGCAGAATTTATTCTGAGCTCTAGAGAAAGATTGGACCCAAGAGGTTTCAATAATTGAACAGACTAAGCAAAGTTTTGATTTGCTACAATAGCCATTTCCCAGTCTGGAAACCTGAAGAAGAGCTCCTTTTTCTATTCATGTAAAAATATTGTTTTGAATAAGATTTCCCCAGGCTTCTTCACAAATCTGTGCTGGATTTAGGACATCTTTATAAATACAAATATTGAAGGCAGACTGTTGGAGACAGCAAATATCAACTATATCAAATAGTTGCTTCAGTGTTTTTCAAAGCACAGTGATTGCAAAGTACAGTGTGCTTTCATTCACTGGAACACCACAGACTTTCCAGGAAGAGACGAGAGATTGCAAATCCTCTTCATCTCCTCTAGTGATGTAAAGCACCTCGGAAAAGAGTAATTTTAACATGCTGCATTTTAGGAGCACATTTTAATTTGTTCTTTTAGGTATGAAGGCATACAATTTGTACAAACACCTAAGTCTCAGGAAGAAGACAGCTTTTTGCTTAAATGGGTCCAAAGCAGATCACACTAGTAATAACTTTTAAAAAGTCTTTTAAACATGTAACTGCATGTATTTGCATTTTTCTTGAAGAGAACTTAGGTTTTATTTAGAAAGAAAACTTTCCTCCCCAGCTTTCATCTGTTCTCATGCTCTAACTAGTCAATTAATTTAGCAAACAAGACTTAGAACATATCAAAGGGCCAGCACAGGTAGTTTGTTTCGTGGTCACACAGCAAGCTTAAATGTGCACTTGTGAATTTTTGCTTAAGAAATAGACAAAACACAGCAGGAGTCTCGCTACAATTAGCAGTTATTACTAGACAAAGTAAGACTTAAGTTACTTACAGAACACAGGAATTTCCTTTGGCACTAAGGCTGAATTTAGACTTCGCACACTGAAGTGCATTGCAGCCTCACGAGGGGCCATCCAAATCCTCCAGATCTGCCATCTATCCTGGAGGGCACCTGCTCTCAATTGCTACTACTGCTGTTCTTCTGAAGTAAAGATAAAAGCACAGACCTCACTTGCCCTGAGGACTGTCTTGCCTCTGCAACCCAAGCCCAGCTATTCCCCTATCCAATGCACTTGACAGTGTCCAAACTCACTGAGCCTTTGGCTTTCACAGCAACATCGGAAAAGTGCAGCATGTGGCTGCAATGACAGGAACTGCCTTTCATAACATCATCACCCACAAGGAGAGACACCTTGGCTCAACCACAGGGACCGTACAAGAGACACCAGTCCCATGCCTCTGCCCCACAGGTCCTGCCCCCAGGGCCAGCCAAGAGGACCACCAGCACCAGCTCCTTCTGCAGAATCTGTGCAGAGGAGCGAAAGCAGTTGCCCATGGCCTGACCCCTTCTCTCTGTTTTTAGCTGTCTCCTCCAGCTTACTTTAAATTTCTGTTCTGGGAGAGGACACTGGAAGTCAGGACTACCTTCTGAAATGCATGACACTCTGCCAAGGAGTAACAGCATCATGCTTTCTCACTGGCACTATTTTTCCCCCCCAACCTTAAGCCTGATCTGTACAAAATGAGATTGACTTGATTTAAACTGGCACAAGAAGTTAAGAGGGAGAATGATATTATACAGAAGATATAGATAGACAGACAGATACAGTTCTTCTACACATAAAGACAGAGACACCTCTCACTAGACCAGGTTACTCAAAAGGATGGAGCAACTACAGCTTCTCTGGGCAGCCTGTTCCAGTGCTTTCCCACCCTCACAGTCCAGAACTTCTTCCTAGTATCTAATCTAAATCCACCCTTTGTCACTTTAAAGCCATTACCCCTGGTTCTATCACTTCATGCCCTCATTAAAAGCTCTCTTACAGTATTTTTCAGTACCTAAACATGCCTGCCTTCATGCAATATACCTTCATAGAATAATGCAGCGGGATTAAGAATGTGAATTCAAGAATGTGACTGAATTAGTTACGTCCCAATTGCATTTAGCATTCTCACAGAAATTACTTGCCCCCACATGAAAACTGACACTGTTGAGAAATGTGAGAGAACAGCAGTTTTTTTTCTCAAAGAATACAGAACTAGAAACCATCAGGTGCCAGAAACATTTGAAAGAATTGTGACTTCTTTAGCCAAATCCACTAATGCATGCTGTGTATGTATTTTACTGTAAAAAACCATAATTCAATAAAAATTGGAATGTGTTTCTTAAATTATGATTTTATTTGATTTTTTGGTAAATAAATCTTACACTAAACATATACTGCAACTACCAGTATTTCATATGAGCTATACTAACTCACAGTAACAGTCAGTTACTAGTGCTCTACTAATGTTAATTTGCCCAAACCCGTAATACAACCATTTCTCTATTCCTTAAGGCATGAAAGAGGCCCATTAGATTCCCTAGAATTCTTCTATTACTTAAAAATGAAAATTATTTTCCCTATCATCTTTCTATACACAAAAAATCATTTCTTTGAAAAGTTATTCCCAATATCTGAAGAAAAAACATGAGATATATTGAAGTGAAAGTAAATCCTTGTTTTAACTAAAGCTTATAGGGGCGAGTCATGCAAAAATCACCTGTCTTAGTGTGACCAATAGCTGTTGAAATACTCGAGGAAAAGCACACACTAACAGTCCTGGCAGTCAAAAGCAATATATGTACCTTGCAGTCAACATAAGCAGCACCTTGTAAAACAGAGGCAACAGTTGTCTAAATGCTTCCTAAAGAATACACAAACCTAGACGTCTTGATAGAGCCATTAGTAAGACTAAAAAGAAAAACCAAGGAGGAGATACATGGTCTATATTCCAGATAACATTGGTAATCTCTTGGATGAGAAAACTGAGTTTATTCCCAAGTTGTGGTGATGGCAAGGAAAGTGAAGAAAGTGTCTTCATGGACAGATGACAACAATAATAATAAGCAACCTTAATGACTTGTTCCAGCCTACCATTAGGGTAAAATGGACAGTTTGGCACAGGTCTACACTTGCTTCTCTTATTCTGTCTTGGGGTGACTTTATGATGCTGTATCCCCTATCGCCTGCTCTATGCCAGACGTAAATCCTGTGCCTTTCTGCGTCTTTAAGGCAGACCTGAGTGAGAGGGGGCGAAGGTGGTGGAATTCCTTCGGCATCATGTTCAAAAACACAGATAACTTGTTCTCTTGCTGCTCAGCTCTCGGCTTCTGCAGCAGAGAAGAGAGTGGCATTCTCTTGCTTTTTAGTTAGCTTCTCATTCATTAGTTGAGGAAAGAGGTTTTCCTGGGACTTTGGCTTCTTCTTCTTCTCTTCTGGACTGTTCAGCAACACCAGAACATCATCCAGGAGGCCGCAGCCCGGAGGGGCCCAGGCCGAACCCCAGCTCTGGAGAGGAGAGAGCCATGCCTACAAAGGACTTTGAATTTTACCAGGTTCTCTCCATAGCGAGAGGTTTTATTATCTGACATTATTCTTTTTCCGGTGCCTGCGTGCAATTTTGCTTGTTAAATAAATAGGTTTTTTTACTGTCCTCTGAGGAAAATTCTTTCCAAACCTGTTGGGGAGAGGGGTGGCTGTAACCTGCCTTCTTTGGAGGAGACGTTCCTTCCAGATCATTTCCCATAATTTGTCTCAAACCGGGACATATGCTTTCAACATCCTTTCACTAATTGCTGCTCCATGCCAAGCCTTTCAGGCTGTCACTCACAAGGCTTACATTTTATAGCATAAAACTGGGCTAAAGAAGAAAAAAAAGTAATTCATAGCATCCATTATCACTCAGCTTCACACAAAAGTTCCTCTGGTTTTTTTGTATTTGCAAAATGCCTATGCATACTTGACAGAACTTTCAAAATTACCATACAAATGTAGAATGATTATAAAACTTTGTACTAGTTTCTGGCTTTGTTTTTTTTTTACTCTGAACATTTTATGGACATCCAGAAATTAGTGCTTTTTCATAGTAGCAAACCAAAATTTTTCACTATCCGTTAAAAAAATTTTAATACACATTGCAATAATTTGTTCATTGCTTCCTGTACTTTTCATTAAAGTGATAAGACTTTTATATCCTAAGTGACTAAGCAGAGAAAGACTGTACATATAATACGCTTCAGAAGTACAAGAAATGTACAAGAAAGTTTAAGAAATGCATCTCTTTCCAGTGACAATCAAGCAATAGGTTTGCATCACCCTGACCAAAACAGTTCTCAAAGGCAAACAAGCCTCACAGAACCAATTTGCATCGTCTGTATTAAGGCCACTTGAAAAGTACCGGAGAGGGATGGTAGGAAAGGTACTGCCAACATCCAGAATATTCACAGGGATCTGTTATGAGAAACACGAGTCTTAGATTGCAGTGCTAACAGGCAAGACATCCATTGGTTTCCCAAATGCTGCCCAACAAACTGCTTTTCTGTTCTTCCATCTGGAATACAATTAATGATTAATAGGAGCTGTTAAACATTTTCATTTGATCTTGTAGCTCACAACATGAAGAGTTACTTAGAAAAATGTAAGCTGAAATCTATGAGACCTATAAGCCAAGGCCTGAATTTCAAACTCATCTTCAAATATAAATATTGAAATAGTATCATGCAGGGAAAAACATGAGCATGGAGTAATTCTCTGTAAGGCTTACTTATACTACCACTATTTTGGCACTTTTATTTTAACAGTAATACTTTGTTAAGATTTCTCATTTCAAACAAATTCATACTTATGTGCACTCACACAGTTACATGTAGTGTAACACATTTCCAGAAAAGCTGATATGTTTTTCCTGCTTCCTATTATTATGTACATTCTAAACCATGCTAGCTTTGGGCTATAATATTAGTTCAATACCTCCTGTGTAGTCATTTCATTTGAATTTTTTAAAAATTCCAGCCTTTCTAAGGAAAAGAGACAATTTGGACAATCACTGTCCTTTAGATTTACGGTAACAGAAGCTTAACATGTATTTGACAGTTGGCCTTACAGATGGAAAGTACACACAGTAGACGAAGCACACTGAATTACAAACTTTCTTTTGCATGGATGAAAGCAGCTAACACATGAATAAAGATCAACTGGCTTCCTAGAATATTGAGGTTATGTGGAACCTTAGTCCACTATGGAGGCTGGTGGGCCTGCTGGACAAGGAATGAAAGGAGTCCCATGGTGGGATAAGCCCTAGGTTCCTTTCTAGCTTATGGTGACTGAAAAAGCTTCCCCCAGAATGCTCTGTTTCAGTTATGTTAATGTACCCCAGTTCTGCTCCCCTCCATTGGCCGCTACAACCCTTGTTACCTGATACACCCTCAGAGTTTCGCTATTGGTTCCCTTACCCTGGACCCCCCATTGCTCTCCCCCGGGACTTCTCTGGAATCTTGCACGAGTGCGGATGCATTAAATCTCTCTTGTAGAACCCCATGCAAAGACTATTCCAGCTCATTCATCATCGGACTGCTTTAGCTAGCTGTCTGGTGTGCGTGCGCAAGTGTGCTGGCTGCACCGAGAGGCTTCCTTAGAGACGCTTTTGGGAAGGTCACGGCATTTCACCATCTAATAGCACCGTGACAGTCCACTGCAGATACTTTGCATCTCCTTTAAACAAATGCCCAGCCCTGCAGAAAGTTACATAAGCAGATGCCTCAGTCTATGTGTCGCGAAAAAGAGTCTACTTGACTAAATCTTGTATGAAATGATCAACCGTAGCCTAGATACACGCCATGTGGATTTGATTCTGCAGAGTGCTAAGAAACAGCAGTCATCTCAGCAATTAGAAGTGAACATCCCTCACTGCTATTATGCATTAGTGAAATCTTAATTTATTACATGGCCCTGATCTCCTCTTAGGAAATAAAAGCCATTACCAAAGCTATCACTGAGACGACTAATATTTTAGAGTACTATCCAAAAAGAGTCTCAGATGTCTGGCAAGAAGACATGTTATATATTACAACTATCTAATGATACTTTTCCTATTAATGATAAAATGCGTTACAGAGTTTGGAAAATATTGTAAGCATTTTTTCCTTTCACAGTCTTAATGCTTATTTCTAGTCCCTTCTTTAAAACTCTAGTCTTTTTTCCCTGTGTATTAGAAAATGGAGAATAACTTCTCTGAAAACGGACACCTGAAGTGAAAAATAAAGAAATAAGATCCATCAGAGGAGGACTGCCTTCTACTAGGCCTCAAAAATCTCCTGCCTAAATTTAAATTGTATCTATAAAAAGCAAAGTGAATCACTGAAACGTTCTTGCCATGTAACTTAAATCGTCAGCATGTTTTGTCAGTCGAACAATACTCAAATATATTGATGCATAAAAAAAGGATGCAGAATGGCAGTTAAACTTTTTAAGTTGCTATTCAGGGGTCTTTTCTTCATGTGCAATTAAAGTTAAGAATGAAAAAGGTGACCATCAAAAGTATGTAAGCTCACATCAAGATTTTGGAGATCACTTTACTAGAACAAGAATATGCAAATGAAACCATAAACTTGTACACCAAAAATTTATGACAGTAGTATTAAAAATCTGAGACAAACCAAAGTGTAAATTTAACTTATGCATAGAAATTCTTCAGTGCATATATACATATACACATACTTACCTAATATTATACTCATGAAGTAGTAGCATACAGTTATTGACCTTGATGCCCAACAAATCAACAACTCTATCATTGCATTAGATTGGTTAATTTCTTCCATTAAATCTTACCTAACAGAAAAAGAATCATCAGGAAGCTACACCCCAACGTGTTCCAATTTTATCACCAAATTATAGAACTGAACACAATGGGGAGACTGTATTTCTGTGCGTTGGTTTGTTTTTTTTCTCTGTCAGCATTAATTCAGTTACAATTCGGCAGTCACTCATGTTAAATCATTCACATCTGTAAACTCTCAGCTCTACAATATCACCTATGCCTCTGTACCCTTATGGATTCTCATCTTCACTGCATAGATCACAACATCATTAATTATCACAGATCCTGGCCAAATGTCTTCTAGACAATCTGCTAGCTGCAACTAAGAATGAAGATAAGTAACAGTCTTAATATTTTTCATCTGCAACTGCTTAATTCTTTCATATTCTTCTTCTGCATTGCCCCTATTGACAGAAACATTTTCATGAGTTTTAGAAAAGTTTATTGAATAAGAGTGAAAAAAGTGCACTATTTTGCAAGTTATTCTTGAATCCAAACAGCAGATAAAAAGAAGAAAGAAATTATAATGGAATGGTACTGATTTTAATAATTACTTTAAGTAATCTTTTTTTTCTTTCTGTATAAAAGTCCACAAGCCATTTTAAATACAGAAAAAAAGGTAACTTAAACATAACTTGTTTTTAAATCAGTCCATTATTTTAGAGACGTATACAGGGTAGTAAATAACCAAGCTGTGTCTCACATTAAAGATGTTCCAGGAAACAAACAAACAAACAAAAAGATCTCTATTTACAATGGTTTTCCATAAATTCCAATATTTTTCTCCATAATTTTCCTATATACCTATATAAGATGTGATAATTAAAATCTCTGTGAAAAAATTATGTGGGTTTCTCATACTGGATAGCAAATGCTAACTCATATGCACCCAATGCTGAGAATACTCTTCGAACTTGTTAAGAGGAGAAAATCTCACGAGGCACCTATTAAATCATTACTATGATTCTCTTTCTACCCACACTGCATTTAATGAAGTTATTTTAAGTCTCTATGAAAAATCATGAGGAAAGATCACTAGATTTCACAATTGCTGCTTTGCTTCACCCACTCACTGTAACCACACTGTACTTCCTCCACTCATCTCAGGACCAGCTTCAGAGTCAATGCCCTGATCCAAGATGCTCCAGCAAAGGCTAGGCCTTGAGCTATTGGGCAAGACACCTAGAGTGAGTGCTCCAATATTATTTACAGCTTAAGTATAATCCCAGTTTAAGAAACAGTGTCAAAACATATACCCATATGACCTAATACCTCCCATAATTCCTATTACTCGGGTTTTCTTCATTAAAAACTGACTACATGTCAAGTCCGAAAAGGCCCGTAGAAGACCATGCCAGTAAGAGGTTATACTGGAAGTCCTGCAAGAATGTTGATTCTGCCTGTTAACAGGTAAAGCAATAACAATGCCAAGCAAAGCAAAACAAGGAATCCATTCACCACTTCCTGTGGACTGGCTGGTGTTCTCCATGCCCAGGAAAGCAGGCCTCCATCATGCCTAGCAGTGACTTGTGAAGACAAATACCATCACTCTGAATGTCCTCCACTTCCTTCTTCTTCCTCCAGCTTTATATACTGAGCATGAAGTCACATGGTCTGGAATATCCTTTGTGTCAGTTGGGGTCAGCTGTCCCACCTGTTTCCCTCCCAGCTCTTTGTACATCTCCAGTTTAATTCTGAAGAGAGGAAAGGAAAGAATTTTCCCTTGTCACACCAAAAACCTCAGTCACTGCGTCGGTGCTGGAGGCCTCTATCTAAATAAAAAGGACAAGCAGGCTGTGAATCACAAAATTATAGTGATGGTAACTCAGTAAGCAGCTGACATGCTGCCTTCAACCTGCCACATTTCTGTCTCAGAAGAAAAATACAACTTCATAGCATTTTGGTTTTGCTGCCAGGTACTGGAAGTTCCATGAATAATGCTGACAGGGGATGCCTCCAAAGCTGCAGAACTTCTTTTTATGTGTTCTAAAATAGTACTGTTCTTGTAAGCCACAGATGCCTACACAAACTCTGAGAAATACTCTCCAATTATAAATTACTTGAGTATCTTCTTCAAGTGTTTTGGAGCAATCACATGCAAAGTATTCAAGCTCCTGTCTTTCACAGTTACATTCACAAAATCATTGTTTAGTATGGAAAAGATCTTTAAGATCATCTGTATACTGTGAAAATGTCCGTTTCCAGGTGAATGTGGTTTATAGGATGTTTTCACAGAATGACCTAATTGTTAGGATTGTAAGAGACCTCTGGAGATCATGTAGTCCAACCCTTCTGCCAAGGCAGACTCAGTTCTAAGTGGGTCCTGGCCTTCTTCCTTGCATCACTGCATACTTGGATGATGTTCCTATAGTCCTCCCACATGGTCTGTTCCCTTTTCTACATCCCATAAATTTATTTCTTGCATTTGCAACTTACAAGGAGCTTCCAGCTGATCCTGCCACCTTTGCCTGATTGTTTGATCAAGGGGATGCTGGTCTTGAACCTGGAGGATGTGATGCTTAAATATTGACCAGCTCTTTTGGACAACCTTCTTTCCTAGAGCTCTAACCCATGCGATTCCTTAAGCGGGTCTTGAAGAGGCCAAAGTTGGCCTCTGGAGGGTCCTAGTCCTGTTTACTGCTTTGCTTCCTCCACACAGGATCCTGAGTTCCACCATCTCATGGTCACTTATAGCCAAGGCTGCTCCCAATCTTCACATCATCAACCAGTTCCTCCTGGTTTTCAAGTACAAGGTCCAGCAACAAACCTCTCCTCTTTGGCTCCTCCATCATTTGCACCAAGAAGTTACTTCAGTGATCTGCAGGAACTTTCTGGACTGTGTGTTCCAAGCCACGTTGTCCCTCTAACAAGTATTACGGTGACTGAAGCTCCCCAGGAGAAACAGGGCCTCTGACCATGAGGCTTTTGCCAGCTGCTCATAGAAAGCCCATAAAATTCCTCCTGCTGATCAGGTGGCCTACAGTAAACACCCACAACAGTTTCACCCGTATTAGCCTGCCCCTTAATTCCTACCATAAACTCTCAGATCTTTTGTCTGTCCTTGGGTAGAGCTCAATGTATTCTAGTTGGTGTCTCATATAAAGAGCAAATCCACCACTTCACCTGTCTAACCAGTCCTTTCTAAAAGTACATAGCTATCTATTGCAACATTTCAGCCATGTGAGCTATCCAACCACGTCTCAGTAACCGCAATGAGATCGTGGCCTTCCGACAACACACAGATTTCTAGTTCTTGTTTACTGCCCATGCTGCGTGCATTTGTACACAGGCACTTCAGAGAGGTAACCACGCAGCCAGGTTCTCTAGAAGGTGTGTAAGAGGTTTCACCGTAACCGTAAACATCCTTGATATTAAACTTTAGCCCTATGATCCTCATCTTGAGAGGCAGTCAAGGAACATCTGTCGCTGCCCTGGTTTGTATGACCAAGGAGGAAGCAAGGGCATGAGCAGTACCACTTTGTATCCCGCCCCCAAGATCGTTAGTTTAAAGCCCATCTCACCAAACTGGCCAACCTAATGCCCAAGATTCCCTTGCCCTTTTTAGACAGGTAGATCCTATTGCTCTCTAACAGGCCACAATCATTAAAGCACAATCCACTGTCATAAAAGCCAAAACCTTCTAGACAGCACCAGCCACAAAACCAGATGATGATCTGCATTATGTATCTGCTTCTGGCTGTCCCTATTTCTCTAACCAGCAGGATAGATAAGAACATGACTTAGGGACCAATATTTTTCACTTGCCTCACCAGGGCTTTATAGTCTTCCTTGATCCTACCTATTTTTTGGCTTGCGGCATCGTTTGTACCCACATGAAAAAGTAATAGCAGGGAGTAGTCCATGCTCTTGGCAATCTGGGGTACCCTCTTGGTTTGGGCTGCCTAGGAAGGTGGTGGAGACACTGTCCCTATATTTCCCCCCATGCCCAATGAAAAATGGAGGTTGTCCTTGCCCCTCCTTTTGCCATTTATGTATTTATAAAAATATTTGTTATTATCTTTCACAGAAGTAGCAAAATTAGGTTCTAATTTGGCTTTTGCCTCTCTTATTTTCTTCCCACATGACCTAGCGACATCCTTTAAACATTTCCTGCATTGCCTGCCCCTCTTTCCAAAGGTGATACACCCTCCTTTCTTCCCTTAGTTCTTTCAAAAGCTCATCAGGCCAGTCATCTTCCCTGTCAGCTCATCTTTCAGCACATAGGGACAGTCTGTTCCTGTGCCTTCAAGATATTTTTCTTGAAGTACATCCGTCCTTCCTGGACTCCTTTGTTTTTAAGGGCTGTTTCCCAAGGTATTCTCTGAATCAGTCTTTTGAAAAGACCAAAGTGCCCTCCAGAAGTCCAGCGTGGAAATTTTGTTGATGACCCTCATTGTTTCACCAAATATCGAGAACACTATTATTTCATGGTCACTGTGCCCCAGATGGCCTCTGACCACCAGATCTCCCACCAGCTCCTCTCTGCTTGCAAACACCAGGTCTAGCAGAGCCCCACCCCTGGCACGCTCGCTCACCAGCTGTGACAAGAAGCTCTCCTCCATACACTCCGAGAACCTCCTGGACTGCCTCTTTCCCACTGTGCTGAGTTCCCAGCAGGTATCTGGCAGGTTAAATTTCCTACAAGAACAAGGGCTGGCAATCTCGAAACATCCTCCAGCTGCTTATAGAACAATCATTTATCTCTTCATCCTGGTTGAACTTCTGTGTAAATCCACAAATTACACATTTTTCAAGCCAGATTTAAAATAATGGAAGTATGAAGAGGAGGTAATTACTCACTGAAGCATCAAAGCTCAGCTTTCCACATATCTTAATTAGCTGCCACTATAAATATAAATTCCTCATGTGAGAATGACATTCAATATCCCTCAATTCAAAGTATTGCAGGAGGCCCAATTTAAAAAAAATAAAATAATAAAAGATCAGAACACTGAACATAATGCATTGCTGTTGATGCTGGCAGCTTATGTTCTCTAGCATTTAATCATGGTACTACAAGTAACAGTGATCCTAAAATTTGGATTATGCACAATAAATTAATTTAACATAAATTAATCAGTGAGATTAAAAACCATTGTTGGAGAGTGAATCTGTCAAGAGCATGAACAACCAGCTAGGAATTTCATTATTCAAGAACTAAAATAACACCATCACTAAATTCAGAACGTGATGTTATTACTGTATTTTTACATGGACTAACTTTACAGCTCAGTTAAACTGGGCTGAGATTACAGCTCCATTTAACGGAAAAAAGAAACTTTTGAAGTAGAGGGTTCTTAAATTAATTGTTTCACCCTATTGCGACATTGTGCCTTCTGATTGAAAGAACACTGCAGAACACAGAGCTTTTTGACTTTGCAAAGATACAGGTAGCTAAAGAAACTGAAAAAATAGGCCATTAGATTTTAGTCTTTATTTGAAGTACTAATGAAAAACAACAGTAAGTAATTTTCTCCAATATTTATTTCTTCTCTGACTTCATTGCCCATACCCTTCCAGACAACTTTAACAAGTACTTCAATCATCACTTGAATATGAAAGGTTTATAATAGCATGCTATAGGAATTTAAAAAAAAAAGGTTTTTAAACTATATTTTTTGTTTTGTATCATGAAAAAATCTGATTTCACTTCACTGTAAAAGGCAGAAAGCATTATTTAAGGAAGACTGTCTGAAAAACCTCTAATTTTTACTGGTGAGTATTAAAGAGGTACAAATTGAGTTGCACTTGTACTGAAAACTTGAAGTCTCCATAGCTCATTTATTCTGTATAGAAACCTGTATCATTTCTACAGAAATAAGCTTATCTTGTAAATTATATTGCTAATCCATCAAATTCCCATAGCAGAGTAGGCACAGTTTCATATTCATTAGGGATTCACTTATAAAACTGACAATTTGGCACAGTCTGTACTCAGAATAACAGGACAAGTTAGAATAAAAATTGAATCATACAGAGAGGCAAGTTCAAGTCACTGAGGATAAGGCACGCTGACAGGGCAGCAATAAAAGAACACTCAATTTTTTCAGTATCTGGCTTAGAACTCACCAAACTTATCTATTTTGTTACAACACTGTTATCTTGAGCATTAAACACTAAAATGAAAATTAAAATCTTTCTTCTATCTAAAGAATTTATAAATCTTCTATTTAAAGAAAAACATTTAAATGGTGATGGTCACAATTCTGAAATACCTGGAATCAAACAGAAATTTCCACATACCTGCACAAAGTCCTTGGAAACAAAAGGCTTGTTTCAGGAGGACTCACCAAAGGGCAAGAATTACATTTTGCCAATTGGCCAAAAGACCAAAAATTAAGTTGTTCCATTATAGCAAAGAGGAACACAGAAAATGGAAGCGACACAGCAAAGTCAGATGGATGCATTTGAAAATTTAACTGGCAGCTCAGAACTCAACTTCTTTTTCTGCTGAAAACCTCCAGATACATACAAAGAACAGAATAATTTGCAGCTTCAGCTAGACAGGAAATTCTAACCCCTCCCAGACAGCAATGGAAAGGAGGCAAAGGAGACAGACTTCATCTGCTGCACTTCTTAGCAAAGTTTTAAACTTTTATTTTGGCTTGAAATTACTTTTGGGCCACCATGTACAACTATCTGTCTGTTTAGAAAGATCCCATTGGGAGGTCCTGCCTTACCTTTACATGTTCAGCTTATCATATTGGGGTCCTATGCTTTTCTCATTTATTTCTCACAAGAGAAAGAGGTCAAGAAGAGAGATCTAGGAAACAGTGTGAGACTGTGATTCAGAGAGCACCTATCAGCCAGATGCGCTGTGCGATGCAGTAAAATATACTCTCTGAAAGAGTGATTGAGTGTTTTGGAGCACTGTGGAAGATGGTATGAGGAGCAGTATAAAGTACTGCATCAGGACTCCTCAGCTCAGTCATGCACTTCATGAATACCCTCCAGTAAGAAAATACTAATTCAGCTTGCTCTTTCCTGTTTCCAAACTGTCAGTAATGAGGAAAATGCCAGACACAGAGGTGCAGCACCTGAAGTGGTGAAGCACCAGGATATGTGCAGCAGAATAGGTGCTTCAGGACCAGCCTTCCACCCTCAAACCAAAAATAGCCAGCTTGGGAGCATTCTTGCATTCTGATCTTTTTCAAAAAAGTCATGGACAAGCCAAGATGATTATTTTTAGTAATCTGTAGTAAAATCTAATTTTGAGAAAAATCTGGAGCAACAATAAATAAACAGGAATGTGAAGAATTTAAATATGAATAAAATGTATTTTTTAAAATGGCAGAAGGGGTCCCTAACAGGAAATCTATTCTAGAATATTTTCTATTAAACCAGTTTTGGTGAACAAAAGTGTTTAAGAAATATTTTGAATGTAAAATTTTAGACAGCTTCTCCAGAATAGTTTCTTGGGAAAAAAACATGCAAACGGCTGTGCAATTTTTCGCATTTCAGGGCATAAAAGAGGTGAGACAGGAGCCCAGACTCCATAGGCAGATTAGCTAAATTCATGAAGCAATGTGTGCACTTCTGCTTTGCAGTGCTGCTCTGCAGCATTTCTGCCAGAACTTGGCAAAGAAAGATAATATGCCCTAAATTACACAGTATCTAATCCTAATACAATCACAGCAGAAAAACAGCTTTTGTATAATTATGTTTATGAGTATTTTTCTGTCTCTTAGCATGATCTGGAAAATGATAGAAGACCTGCAACTGGCAGGAAGAGGAAGCTCCTCCAAGTTTTATATCATTTGTGAACTTGCTTAGTATCACTTCCAGTCCTGCATCCAGGCTGTTAATGAAGATGCTGAAGAGCACAGGGCTAAGAATGGAGCCTGCAGAACCCCACTGGGGTCACCAGTCTGACAGGTCACCAGTCTGATGTCACCCCATTCACTATCACCCTTTCTGCCCCACTCATGAGCCAGTGGCTCACCCATCCCATGAAGTGTTTATCCAGCTGTGCGCTGCACATTTTGTCCAGAAGGATACTGGGAGAGACACTACTGAAAGCTTTACTGAAATCCAAAAAGAGTGCATCAACTGGCTTCCCTTGATCAAGGGAAACCATAAGGTGGGTTACCTTGTCATAAAAGGAAATCAGGTTTGATAAGCAGGATTTTCCACTCATGAAGCTGTGCTGGCTGTGACCGATGACTGCGTTGTCTTTCAGGTGTTCTTCAATACCTCCCTCAACAATCTTCTCCATAATTTTACCAGGCACTGAAGTGAGACTGACAGGCCTGTAGTTTATGAAGTCCTTCTTCTTGCCCCTCTTGGAAATCAGGACAACATTCACCACCTTCCAGTCAGCTGGGGCCTCTCCAAATTTCCAAGACCTCTCAAAAATCATTAAGAGAGGTTTTGCAGTATTATCAGCTAACTCTTTAAGGAGCCTTGGATTAATCCCATCAGGCCCCATAAATTTGTAGGGATCCAGCTGGAATAGCAGATCCCACACAGTTTCAGGGCCGACCAAAAACTGATCATTCTCATAGTCGTGATCCTTAAGGTCAGGGCAGACATCGTCTTTTTCCACCGTTTGTATTGAAGATGGAGAGAGAGACTGCATTAAACACTTCTTCCTTGCCCATGTCCCTGTTTGTGAGGTGACCATCCTCATCCTGTAACAGGTCAATGCTATTTTAACACTGCCTATTGACAATATATTTGAAAAAACTCTTTTGATTGTCCCCCACAGTTCTGGCTGTCTTCAGCCCCATTTGAGCCTTGGCTGCACAGATTTCCTCTTCAGAGTGGCAGCAGCATCACTGTATTTTCCCACGTCCCCTGACCTTTCTTCCACTGGGCTTACACCTTCCTTTTTTGCCTTATTTCCAAGAGAAGATTCCTGTTCAGCCAGTCAGGCCTTCTGCCCCTCCTGCTTGACGTCCGACATTTGGGAATTGCTGCTCCTGTGCCCTTTGGAGGTGATGCTTAAAAAGTTACTGGCACTGATGGACCCCAGCACCTGCAAGAACATTTTCCCAGGGGATCCTGCTAATCCCCTGAGCAGCCTGAAGTCTGCTCTCCTCACATCCAGAGCTGAGGTTTTGCAGGCACTTTTCCTCCTGTCAGCAGAGATTTTAAACTCTATCACTTTGTGGTCCCTGTGGCCAAGACGGGTGTAAATCTCCATTTCACTCATGGCATCCACTCTGTTGACAAGCAGCAGATCAAAGAGGGCATCTTTCTGAGTTGGCTCCCTAAAGATCTGTTCCATAAAGTTGTCATCCAAGTTTTTCAGGAATCTTCTGGCCTGGGTTGTACCAGCTGTGTGACACTCTCAGTCAGTTTCTGGCACGTTGAAGTCCAGAAGGACAAGGACAAGGGCAGTTCACTTGGAACTGTCCCTTAGTTCCTCAAAGAGTCATCAGCATCATCATCCTGGCCAGGAGGTCTATAGTAGGCTCCCATGATGACATCATCATTGTTTGTTTGCCCCAAGATTCCAGAGGCTCTCAACTGTGCCATTGCCAACTGTGAGCTCCATACTTTCTATTCCTTCTGTTACAGACACTCCTCCAGCTCTCCCCAGAAAAAGAATTTTACTTATAGAAGCACTCCTTCCAGCACTAGAAGATGCAGCACTGAACTTTAACACACAAGAAAAAACAAACAAACAAACAAACAAACCAAAACCAACTTGGGAAACAGCAGTACAATCATCCTTTGTAGCAGTTTTGGAGACAACTGAAACATTTTGGAAAATAAAAAAAATCCCATTAATTAGTGAAGAGAAGCATATAACAGGTTTGACTAGAAGATAGGTGTAACAACTAAATATATCTATGCTACAAGAAGCAAGCTGTGAGATTATCACTCATGACCATGATACCTGTAATTCCCATAATGGTTAAACTATTAATTTCAACCATAATTTAATACTCATAATCTAAATTATGCAGGGGAATGCAGAACTCAGAAATACTGGAAAAAACCCCAATGCGTTTTTTTAAGGAGCCTGGAAGTTTATGTTACAGAACAGGAGAACAATGCAGGGAAGACTTCACCAGTTACAATAATTCAGATATTTTCCCACAGAAAACAGAAATCAAGGGTTGAGCTGGACAGCATTCAGTAGTCAACCAACTTTGGAGACCATGCATCCTCTCAATAAAGTAGATGGCACAACCCAAATCTTTTGTGATCATACCGTAGCCAACTATCATGAATCTATATAATGGTACTGGAAAATGATTATCTAAACCAAACAGATTTCTACAGATGCCCTTAGGAGTTTTCTGCACCTCTTAAAGTACTTGCAAAACTCTTATGGCAAAGCATTTTCTAGTAACTTTGTGCTTTACCAGATAAAGCGCAGCACAACAGAAATGCACACACTATCCTCAATTTGTGAGGTCTCCTATTTCAAAGGAATAAGCCTTTTAATTGGTACTAAGAACAACTTTAATTCATGCCATTGGGTGTACTAGTAAGAGAATGACATAGAATTATCTCAATATCCAATAAAACTTAGTAATTTCCCACAGAGAAAAGTACAAAAAATTACATGACTCATTGTATAATACTAACTTTAAAAAAAAAAATCCATCAGGAATAGTTAGCTGAAGACATTAAGCTAGAAAAAAAGAGTACCAGGTAAATGTGTACAGCTAGATATTTCTGTCAAAATTATCAGATACCAATTAAGACTTCAACGTTATCTAAATCCCTCAAAGCAAGGAATGGCCAAAATAAAATGCCTGTTCAAATTTATTCTTTCAAATTTACTTCCTGATGAGTGTTATTCCATAAGCAATTGGTAACTTTTTTTTCACCATGTTATTTTTCTGTTAGAGAAGTCCTGTGAAGAATCAAGATATCCATGTTTTATAGATAGAATTTTCCTGGAACAATGAACCCTGTGGCACCAGTGCAAATCGCAGTCCAGGCACTCCAATTTTAGCGCCTTCTAGGAACTCTGCAACAAGGTAAGAAAGTAATATATTCTCCATCTCAGCATTTAATTACTTTAACCTTGTCCATCTCTCTCTTCCTGACCTTCTTTTCTCATTTGCTTTCCTACTGCCATTTTAAAAACAGATAAAGGAAAGGTTTTATCAAAAAATATCTGTCTAAGTACCCCTAGCTCATTTCAAACTACTTAGTGTGTCTTTAGGAAGTATGGCATGATACTAACCACAAGAAGCAAAAAATATAAACACAAGACCTTGTACCTAAAGATAGTATAACTCATTTTTGAATGCTTGACTAAAATTATTACTATGCTTTAGTATTTTAAACATTACAAAAATCAGCTTCACAATTGCATAACATGCTGTATTTTACCATACTGTCATTTTCATGCAATTACTAACTATCGAAATACTTCTGGTAAGTATACCTAAGCATTTTATTAGAAGCATAGAAAAATGTAGCCAGAAAATAAAAACTCTGATTGACTTATTAAAATTGATACTTCTAGTATGTGCCCATAAATGTTTCATTTTTAACATTTTCATCTTAACAAATAAAACTCGATGCTTAGTGTATCATATTCCAATTATCGCACAAAATAACTCAGACAGCAATGCTGAAACAACAAAAACACGAGTGATACTGCAGTCTCATTATTAAACATAACATTTGACAGCTCTTAGAAAATGCTATAAAACCTGTGCTCTCAGAAGTCCTCTTACAAGCACAGTACTCTATTATTTTCCTTTCTACAAAACGAGTATATCCCTAATATAAATCACATTTGAGCTGTGTCTAGAAAAAATCAGGAGTCTTAAGTCCCTCTTCTCAACAGCAAGACACTCAAAGGGTTACAAGATAGAAAGGTGACTGTCAACCAACAGATGAACGTCTGAAGAGAATACTTTTCCAGAAAGTACTTAATAAATAAAGAAAAAATTAATAGTAAATAGTATATAACAGACTACTATTTCCTGAAGAAAATCTGTCCAGGGTGCTCAGATTATCTACCTACATGGAACACCTTCCATATCTTGGGGTTTTGAGCATATGTAAAAACTGCAATAAGCAAACTGTAATTATTCAAACAGCCTAATGACTTTTAAAAGAATCACTCCACTCCTATAGGGAGAAAAGAAAGAGAGGGTTATATAGCATGGAAACTGGTAAAGTGGGACTGCCTTCAAAACTTGTTGCTCAACAACACAATTATTGCTGTACAAAGCTTTCATTTCCCATTTTCTAAATATGCTAGTCAAACTTTTCCTTCCTGAGTAAACAGGTCTGCATCTTGAAGCAATTTTTTTGAAGTTTTAACTATATGAGGAAGGCTGATCAGGACGAAAAGGCTGTGAATGTCTCTCTGGGGATGAATGTTTTTCTGTGCACTGGTGTCTCTGTGTATGGGCTGGAGAGGAAGATGGTTCACCCAGTGGATTAACACTGACAAAATAGATATCATAGGGGGGAAAAAAAATCTCAATGTCGTATACAGTCTTTCCTCACCACATAGATGTTGCAGAGTCTGCTTAAACATGAACAGGGACAGAAGAGGCTTGGCATTTTTGTTTTAAAGGGAGGTTTAGGATAGCCCCTCCTTTCCCTAGAGGTGAGTCATGATTTACTATTAGCACATAATGACCTCAAAACGAGCCAACTACTCCCCTACAAAGTTAGCATTTTTCTTCTACTTTCTTACATAAAAATGATGATTAACCAAGGACTATAATCACTTTCGAGAGGAACACTTCCAAAAGATTGTCTCTTCCTAAGCCTCTTGGAAAAGTGGGTAGGAACATTAAAAAACTTTGCTGTCCTAACATCTTCCTGGTAAAAACAATACATTTAATGTTCCTTTCACTTTCCTGTCTCAAATTTGAGCCAAGTCTGGCAGAAGATTCTAAAAAAAGACAAGCAACTCATCATGCGCCTATGCAATAAAAATTAAAACTTTTTTAAAAAACCCAGGAAAACAAAGCAGAGACAAAGAAATTAACCAACAACGGAGATGGATACAAAACAACCTAAAGAAATTTAAAATTTGTTTGTAGCTCTGGGCCACGGTACCAAGGATTGCCAGAGTCAGGGTGGGGGGGAATTGTTTGTAGGATGTAATTTTTCACAGAAACAATTGAATGATTAGAACATAAACATGCCTGTAAAGGACTCTGCTCCAACTTTCAGGCAGCACAAACCAGATGGACAGACAAGCTGCTGAGACTGTGATGTGATACTCAGTGCCCAGTTGCCTCAGATGCTGTAGACCCCAAGGCAGCTGCTGATGTGCTGTGGAAGCAAACTTTGTTTTGGAGAAAAAGGATTCAAGCACAGAAAATGCTCAGTGCTTCTAGACCAAAATACTTCAAAATATTAACAGCAAGAAAAGAAATCAAAGCAAACAAAGCTCTGCCAGGCTTTTCTCACAAACTGAAATTTCTTTTCCTGAATGGCCCTGTGGTCTTCTCTGTGCCTTGGACTCAAGTTGCATCTTAGGTGGAAAAGTGTGGGTTTTCCACCTCTGTTCATATGTTTATGTTTAAGATAGGTCCCATTCCTGCTCAGGAAATTCCTCAGTTCTATGACAATCTCTTGATAACATACACAGACTGCTACCAGGAACGTTTACTGATCATTTAAAGAAAACAGGTATGTCCACAAAACTATTAAGTAGGCTGAAGCAAACCTGAAGTGATATAAATCCTATTTATTCATTTAGCAGTCTGGTTACTTGCCTTCTTTCTTTCTTTTCTTTTTTTATGCCAGCTGAGCTTTTTGAATAACAATTTCATTTCAGTTAATGAATAATAAAACTTGGTGGTACAGAATTTACCAGATTTCAGAGAGTAAAAAGTTAAACTACATGTTGAAAGGTATTTTAAATCACCAAAGACATCAAAAAATCTCCACACTCTTGAGAAACACAGACTGTTACACTTCCATGTTCTGAACAAATTTTCATTCATCTTAGCAAACCCATCTCCTTATTAGTTCTCAGTATGAACTAGACCTAGAATAAACTTTCATTCAGTAATTATTAAGTCTTCAGGCCAATTACAGTGCAAGAACCAAGCAGTGCAGATAAGCATACTGCAATTGTCAATATACAGAGGAGATTCTTGGCTGAACCTAAAATTCATCTGTTAACCCAGTGCTTGTCCTCCCTTAACACTAACTCACCCTTGGAAATGATTCTGTATTTTTAGTCACAACCACTTAGCTTTCTTATAAGAGCTCTTTAAGCAACCTCAGGCAAAGCTGCCTCATCAGCCCACCAGAAGAAGTTTGCTCCCCATTTACACAGCACATCTATGGCTAAGTGCACACAACCTGCAATCACTGCTCTGGCCAGCATGAATGCAGGGACAGCTGTAGTTTGGGAACAACTAGTGATGTTGTTATACTGGATACACTCCCTTCATGTGCTTTTTTAGTAAAAGCACAATATTTCTTTCAAGTGTTGCTGGTAAATGCCAGTCCACACAGAATTAAAATCACCTCACACGGTAAGATTTTGTACGCCTCCAGAAGAACTTCCAGTTAATTCACCTTCAAATATTCTCCAAATATTTCCCCTAAGTTAATATACAAAAATTCAGAAACAGTAACATTCAATCCATCTTGATTTCCCTTTGAATAATGGGTCTTACACTTAATGAAAAAAATGAAAGTTTGTAAATAAGAACTTTTGATATATTTATAGACTCTAGCTAAACTATAAGATATCTTAATTCCTAGGGGATCAGCAAAGCCTCTTAACAAAACTAGTGCTAATATTCTGGAAAAAAACAGTAAGGTGAAAAATCTTATGTGCATTTCACATTATATTAAAAGCAATATTACCTTGATTAAAATACAGCCTCTACAGATTAGCTGCTCTGGAAGGTCATTATCAAACAGTGAATTGACTAAAACTGATATTTAAACTAGAATATGTTTCCTGCTTTTCAACTATGAAACACTGCATAGAGACCAGAAGTGCTACCCAAACTGTCTCCAGTACAGGATGCAAACAGCTGTGATTCCACCGACACATGCATCAGCCCTGCTCCAACATACAGATTATTTTAAGATAAGGACATGGGAAACCAAAAAGCATGCAGAATCACTCTGCAGCTCAGGTGACTGCCACCAGATTGAGACACACCAGGGCCATGGACAGTGATGGGATTGGAGCCTACCATGCACAGGAACAACAGCTGGAGAGTCATTTCCATCCTGCAGCTCACACAGCAGCAGGGCTTTGCTCTAAAGAGCCTCATAGATTTCTCTCGCTCTAATTCATTCCTAAAGCCTGTCTGGAAGTAGACATAATGTGAGTAAGGAGGAGGAGAACTGAGCAAGTGGAATGTGGTTTGGAGAGTCTCAGTGGGAACACTAAATCAGGGAGTGCCATTCCTAAATCACTGTAGCCTTAAGTGATGCATAATGTGGGGCACAAAGGGTTGAGGTAACAGCAGATCTGCCCAGAGCAGACTGGAAATGAATTTGATCTAGGCATTTGTCGTATTAAGTATGGAGCTGCTGGTGACATTGTTGCTTGGTCTGTTCATGTGGCTGCGGCACGCCAACCTGTATATGCTCCTCCATGTGCAGTATGTGCTCCTCGCGTTGATATTTTTCAGAATGGGAGAGATATCCGGATGGCTTTGTTGATGCACTGTGGGATATCAGTTTATGACATGATAACATCAAGGACAATGAGGGTCATTTGGAATGTGTGTTCCGTGATGCTCTCCTGTCCTTACCTCAGGTGCTACCTTTGGGAGTCCATTAATAATCTTACCAAGTCAGTGACAGGGAAACAGGGCAGGATGATTTTCCCCAGCCTTTCACTTCAATTTCCTCTTTCAGGCCTGTTACAGCAGCTTTTGAGAATTTTGAGATATCTTTGTATATTACAGAAAGTATGTTCTTGTTCTGAAGTCCACCAGGTCTCCTCAGAGCTGTCCACATCATGTTTAGAGTCAGGAAAGAGACTTCTAGGAAAATAATTCAGAGATATGGCCCAAGGGTGGATGCGTGGCATGGAACGTGGGAGGAAAAATGGGCCACGTTTTAAAGCACTATTCTTCTCCAATGGTTTGGAAGTTCACCCCTGAATAACTACAGGACCCTGTTTAAGTGGCAGAATATTTGAAAGAAAAATGGTGCGGCAGCTCCACAGAGTAAGGAAGTTCTACAATGTGCCTGGACCCTGGCTACTATTTATTGGACACTGCTTGGTACTAGACAGCACCCTCAGGGGAAAGAGGAGGAAAGCAGAGAAAGATGCACTGGGTCTACTCAAACTGCAGGTGAACCAAGGAACAACCCATGCCAGTAGCAGTTGCTCCTATACAGAAGAAATCCAAGACAAAATCAGTTCACTTAGTGAGGGATGAAGAAGTAGAGCCCTGATAACAGGAGGCAGGGCCAAAGATAATCACCCGATTCCTAGCCCCAAGTCAGCTGCAAGATATGCATGAAGATTTCAGTGAAGTGAGCCCCTGGTGACCTGGCTGCTCCAATGCTGGCATAGCCAGATGGCACAGCCCATGAGATGAAACTGAATGCCAAAGCAACAGGGATTCCTGTCTCAGGATATTGGCATTGATAAGGAGACTGGGAAGAGGACAGTACATGGATTACAATCTGGAGTCCGGGAAAAAAGGGATCTGAAACCTGCTACACTCAAGCCGCCTCTGAAGTGATTGGCACCAGAGGCCAGCTTCTCCTGGCACCCCGACTGCCAGTGCTGGGCTGGATGCTCAAAGGGAAAGTCCCTGCCACACATCATACCTGCCACACATCATACCACTGATGCTACACGGAGTAAGTAGATTGGACTGATAAGACAGGAAGCTCAAACAGGAAACCCCAATTGCCCAGGAATCCTGGAAGTCATCATGAACTGGCCCAAAGGCAAAAATTTCAGACTATCAGACAAGGAGAAGGAAAAGATGACACATGCTGAGGAGGGCCCACCATTTAATCAGCTACCAGAAAATAAAAAGCAATATACTGTCTTTAGTGATGGTTCCTGCCATATTGTCAAATTAAGGATGAGTTACTTTTGGTTCGATGGGCCCTTGACACCTCAGATCATTCGGTACGAGATGCAACATACAAATGGGCTCATGATTGAGGGGTGGACTTAAACATGGACGCTATTTCCCACGTGATGTGTAACTGTGAAACGTTTGCTGCAATCAGCAGGCCAAATGGGTAAAGCCCCTGTGATATGGTAGATGATGGTAGAAATATAAATATGAGGAGGCCTGGCAGATTAATTACATCACACTCCCAGAACAGCACCAAAGTAATTGCTATGTGCTGACAGTGGTGTAAAGAACCACTGGATGGCTGGAGATGCACCCCGTGCCTCACACCACTGCCTGAACACCATCTTGGGCCTTGAAAAGCAAGTCCTGTGGTGACATGGCACCCCAGAAAGAACTGAGCTGGACTACAGGACTCATTTCAAAAATAACCTGATAGACACCTGGGCCAGAGAACACAGTATTGAGCAGGTAGATCATACCCCCTGTCATGCACCAAGCCCTAGTAATATTGATTCTGTGCAAGTTTCCACTGATCCAGCAATTTCAGATCTTGAGACTCACAGGACTAAGAAATCACACGTCAGCTGCTCTCCAGCATACTGAAATATATTGGCTGCCACTGTCCATCACATTGCTTGGGCAAAACAGATCCTCTGGAGGTGCACAGAGATAGCAAGTCTGCTGTGCTCCTTGACAGGTTGTTCTCAAAGCGGATCAACCTAATAAAAATAAGTCAGGTGCACCTTTCTCCACAACAAGAACCAAAGGCACTTGATTGATGTTCCTAAAGATTTATACAATGTTGCACAAGCAAGCAAGATACTGTCTTCCTTCCCCCCCCCCCCCCCCCCCCCCGCTCTGACCACTAGCAACCTTGCAAGGAAAAACCTACTAAAAGACCCTATGTGCTCTGATGAGCACACCATATGTGTTCTCTTGGATTATAATCATTCTCCACCTTTGTTTAGGTAAAATGAACACACTGATCTCAGTTTTTCTCTGATCAGCATTTTCTTCACCTGCAAACTGTCTGACAAGCCAAGACTTTCCTCTTCAACATCTTCCTAAAAATGCAGACAGTGTGTGCAATTTTCTCATGTCCTTTCAGCCACTCCTTACTCACTGATGAAACCAACTCTCCTTGCTGTCAGGATATGCAGTTTTATAGATTTGAAGGTCACTGTAGATCATTTTGCTGCAGCATTATATTACATTCTCTTGCAGAATTTCTTGTTAACTATGACTTCTAGATCCCTTTTATAATTTCTCCTTTCCAAAATACTATTCTACTCTTACAGAGATGAGATCTGCATTTCTAATTGCTTGGTATACAACCCATTTTGACTGTATTTAAAAGCGGCCCTTTGTTTAAATGACTTCAGCTTATAAAATTTTTCAAGTTGCTATATATGCCTTTCTGCAATGTGTCACCTGTCCATTTTATTAACAGCAAATCTATTTATCTCTAAATCATAAAGTATTCGAAAGCATTGGATAGAAAGCCCTGAAGAACATAGAAATGTTTCTGTTCAGTGATGCTAAAAATTAGTAATTTCTGTGCATGACTATCTTGTCATGAGTTTGAATGATAATTAGCAGCAAAAAAATGTAGCTATAATTGTGCAGTATTAGATCAGCTCCCAGTAATGCAGCCACTAGCACAAAAAGAGAGGGCCAGGTTTACGCCCTAAATCTGCCACTTGTGCCCTCAACACAAGCTCACCAACAACCAGAGCAAGGTAACAGAGCTCTCCGGTGCACCTCCTCTGCCCTGCCTCCCTTCTCCTGACACTGCGGGCCTCCTGTCCACGCAGGTTCACCAGGCTGGTTCAGGGCAGCTGCCAGCTGCACACTCAAGTGCAGTAAAGAGCGCATGAGATGACACTCTGACATGCAGGGAGAGGACTAAAATTTGCATTTTAAAATCACACATTTCACAGGCATTTTCAATAGATGTCCCTAGCACTAATGATTCCTTTTCTGATATGCTTCAACAATTTTATTAGACATATGCCAACAAGAGCATCAGTTTCAGACTTTTTGCAGCCATATGCTGTACTTAAACATATCAGATTTATTATATAAAGACACTAAGTTTCTTTCATTCTTATTAGAATAATACACATCAAGAGAACTGTGAGTCCACGTTTTGTGTTTGTCAGCATTATTTTTCATATAAACTTTTCTTTAACAATTGATGTGTTTAACTGTTTCTGCAGTCACTTGCTCCTGGACAAAAATACCATTGGAATAAACCATATTATCTTACAAACTTTGTATTAGTTGTGTTCTCTAATGAGAATATATTCTTACAGTCACAGCAAAAAATGTTACAGGCCATCAGTATCCAATTATGAACTCCAACATAACATGTTGAGCACATTCAGACAAATCTATTGCAATTCTTCATAGACAATTTCCCTGATGCAGGTTTTTTTTTCATAATTCAGCAGTGATTGTAACAAAGACTTATCAAGGCCTCACCATGACTGCGACCATTTATATCTCCCTCTGCAGAGGCAAAGGTGAGCAAAATTGGCTCAGTCACCTACAACTGGACAAACAGGAAGTAGTAAGAAATGAGAATGGGTAGTTACCACATGTACAGATCTGGATTTCCTAATATACTCACCTAACACAAATATTTTTAAAATAGTAATAATAATAAAATGTCTCCTCCCTTAAAAATAACCTGAAGAATGAGGGGGGAAAAAATGAAGCCAGAAACACTACATTAAGATTGAAATACTGACTAATGTTAGTCTCCCATGGGAAAACATCAGGTCAAACCAAAGTGAACACACACCTCCACAACATCCTGCAAAAATCTGCAGTCATCAAAACCCAAAAGTTTCTGGGATTAACCCCACTTCGCTTTGGCTTCAACCATACCATCTTCAAAAGACAAGGATAAAAGCCCTGATAACTGAAGTGTAAATGGAGGATGGCATGTTGGAAAACTGCTATTAGGGAGTAGGGCAGCATGGCACTCCATGGCCCAAAGAAAATAACCAGGCATGAAAGAAAATGAAAGAGAATGTGAGACTGAAATTCCTTTCATCTAACAACATGAAGCTGTGACTGGATGCTACCAGTACAAATCTTGCTCAGAAAATATGTATCCAGGTACAGGACCATTCATGCGAGACCACTGATACACTGCACTTAAACACTAAGTAAGTATAGTCCAACCAGAAAAAGAATACAAAGACTAAAAGAGCTGACCAAAACCTTCAGAGGGAATCTTCAGCAACGAAGCAGAAAGTGTTCAGACTAGCTCACCTTCACTATCTAGTAATTCTAGTTATGATGAATTTCCTATACAAATGTAAGGTGAAGCACAGATGTTTATTAATCTAAGATGCCAGCTGGTGCTTCAAATAGTTGCTTAATAGTGCCTACTAGCAAAACATTCAATGGAAGAAAGCAATCTGCTTGTTCTGTTAGAATCCATGTAAAAAAAAACACCAATGAATAAGCATAAAATCAATTAAAGAATCTGTGGTCAAATTTTCAAGATTAAGTTATTTTTATATATTCATCTTTCAGGTACTTTTGAATATCTCATGAGATCTTGTTCTCAATTTTCATGAACATTTTATTCATTTATCTAGTACTCTAATCGGACTTAATACTTCAAGAATCTCTTTGTTCTTATATCTCTTTCAGATACTGTTATAACCATTTTGATGTTTAAAAATAAATAAGGAACACAGTAGAAAAAGTCAGCAATTATAGCAGCAGTACTTGAGACCCCCTGACTGCTTTCACTTTTCACAGGGGATCAAACAGCTTCTCATCATACGAGTAACCAAGTATGGCATCTGGCTAGCTAGCACTGGCCGGAAGGTGCACGCAGCCTTGCAGTCATTTAGGATTTTACTGGGCAATTAAGGAACAATTTCAGTTATCTGAAATACCACTGTTGGCACTGAAAGACACAGATATTTACGCTATTCACTACTGATGCTCATTAAGCTACAGGATGACATTTCTGAAACTGAACACATTACCAGTAAAAGCACTGTCATTCACTTATAAATAACCACTGAAATCACCATAAAAATAATTAAAAACCAAAACCAAAATAATAAAAGAATTCATTTGCTAGAAAGGATGGAAATAAAAATACAATTCCAGTGCCAGCAGCATACACTTTGGAAGGACTAACAGCTTGGTTTAGTGACTACTGTTAGTATTGTGTTCCTCTTCAGCCACTAGGCAACAGTCTACTGTGTTATGCTGTAGGGTTACCTGAAAAGCACGTTGGAAATATTTTCTAGAAATCCACAATTTTTCTCCTCTGGCAAGTAACTAGTACTTAATTTTACTGATATTAATCTCAAGTGACAGGCAACATAAAAGAGCTACTTATAACCACTTTTAAAGAATTATTTATAGACTTCCAGTAAGTTTAATGAAAGAGATAATTAGTATGAACAAGCATAACTTACATAATGCATCGGTGTTTCTTTCAGAACAATTACATAATGATACAATTGAATACAACTGAAACAATAAGAGTTTATTCACATGTATCACTGCTCCAACAGATCTCCATCTCCATCAAACATGCTACAAAACAAGACAGTAAAGCAGTGGCTGAAAAACTTGCCATCACTACAACCACTGGATTTTGCCTACAGAAGTGAGGTACTTGCAAACTGGTAAAATACCTGGCATCTACCTCAGAGTTTCCTTACTATATTAGAACCACTGAAAGATTTTTCATTTTTTCTAGATATGTATGAAGACCGTGTTTAAAACCTGCCTATTTAACATAGTTTCTCCTCATGAGATCCACTTTCTTAGAGGCAGCCAGCCACGCTCTTCTCCCTGCTCCTTGTTTAATTTAAGAAGGCTGCTGCAAGAGTCCTCTGCCTTCATCCAAAGGACCATCTGCTCAGGGACACACAGAAAAAGCAACCTTCTAATTCCATGTCCAATTACCCACAGCATTTGAAGTGTCACTGTCCACAGAGCCTCTGAATCTAGGCAACCTTAAAGTTATGTCACTTGTCCCTCATCCAGAAACAAGATAATCAGTTGCTCCATTTGCATGATGGAGCACTATTTTACCACTAAATGCAACCCAACTGTATATTTTTAATATACTAATTTACATTTCAGGACAACATGCTGCTGGCACGTCCTCCGCTACACCTGAGATACATTAAAATGTTACTGGTGAACAAAACACTTCTCCCTAACAGAATAAGGATTTGCCAGAATGTCCTCATTCTTTAAGCTAATCCCCTTATAGGACCAGGGCTAAATAAACACAGTACATGCATGAAACGCAGACACCTAAATTACACAATAGCATCAGAAAACGCCTTTGTGTAAGGCAGAGAAACCTGTAAGGCATGTGACACTGCTGTCCTGCCATTACACGGGGCATACATTCTTACTCCTCAGTTCCGTGATAAACCATTTCCCTTCGCGATCGCACAAAAGATATTCAGATTCAGAGTTTGCCAGCAGCACAGAAGATAACTGGTAAGACCATGAAACTGCCACTGAGACACCGACTTCCTAATGCCATGTTACTGAAGCGCAGAGAAACCTCAAGTTTCTTTTGTTGTAGCAGTGATGTACACAAATGACAAACACCTTATGCATACTTCTGCATGTAAACAATAGGACAAGAGGACACAGTCTTAGGGCAAGAGGACACAGTCGTAAAATGCGCCAGGGAAGGTTAAGGTTTGTCATTAGGAAGTTCTTCACAGAAAGAGTGATGTGGCATTGGAATGGGCTGCCCAGGGAGGCAGTGGAGTCACCATCCTTGAAGGTGTTTAAGAAAAGACTGGACGGGGCACCCAGTGCCATGATCTAGTTGACAAGGTGGTGTTGGGTCATAGGCTGGACTTGGTGACCTCAAAGGTCTTTTCCAACCTAGATGATTCTGTGATAAGAATGCACACACACACTTGTTTAATTATTAAAAAAAAAATCTACATGTGGAAGAGCCAAAAATCTCTCAATGGAATAAATCTGAACTAGGTTAGATTAGTTAGTAAAGAGGTAATTAGATTACCTAGTTTCCAAGTTCAAATGGTACAAAAGTACTCACTCATACTGCATGATGAAAATTATTATTTATTATTATTAAAATTATGTACCCATTTAAATACGTACATAATATTAGGCTGAGGTCAAAGCCATAAATTAAAACTTCTACAGTGGAAGACTTTGCTCCTTTAAGGAAAGACGGTTATTTTTGAAACTCTGTTCCACCTAATGAAGCAAATTAGTACTGCACTTCATTTTGGATGACACAACACTGCAAAGTGCAGCATTTATTATCATTTAAACCATACGCTGTACATTTATCCAAAAGTGGCATCATGCCTCCTAATCTTGGCCAAAATTGTGTCAGTTTTAGGTGTCATGCACCTTGGTGGCTGCAGCTGGCTGAGAATTACTTCAAGCTACCTATGTAGCTCACCTGTGGAGCTAAATTTAGCTCCTGATGGATAAACTGCCAAGAGAACCTGCAGTAGTACTCGTGCTGGTTAACCCAAGCCAATATCCTTATTGTTGAAGCTACAATACTTGATAAAGAAGTTGATGTTTAATAACTAAATTGCCTTTACCACCATGACATTGAGCAGAAAGTATAGTATTACCATAGAAACTGAAGCAGAAAGACAAGACTTGGTGAAATGATTTCAGGGAGCTTCCCAGCAGATTTCCCAGCATGTGAATTAGCATCCCTCCCACAGAAACCCATCACCTATTAACAGAAGAGCCTTAATGCTACTGGAACCTACACAAACCAAATAGATTTACCACAGCACAGGAAAAGTGCAGGGGAAGAGTATTTTTTAAACAAATAAAAAGCCCCCCTAAACACCAAAGAGAGAAACAATTATTAAATTATTAGGTTACTTATGATGATGAGGAGTATTCTGACAGAAAAGTTCACACAGGCTCTCATCAGAGGCAGATCATGCAATTATTTCAACTAACCCATTAAAACCACTTAGTCTTTTTTCAAGGCTTTTTCTTCCTACACTTCCTTAAAGCCCTAAGAATACTTCTAGAAGCACACGTGTATATATACATGTTCATAACAGAGTTTCTTCCTTCACACACCACGTCTTTTCTCATTCAGTTCTACAGCCAAGGTAAATACTTTCACTTATCTTGAAGGCAAAAAACGCTAAGATTAGCACGAGCCAGTGGAATTAAATTTTACAAGTATACTCCCAGCACTGTCTGAGCGATGTCTGTCTTGAAAGCAAAGCAGGCACAATTATGCACAGCAAACTGACTTCCTACTTTGGTCTGGCTGATCAACATCAGCTGCGACCTTCAAATAAGCTCAGAAAGATTTGAGCATATAGAAACAGGAATTCAGGCAGATAAAAGCAGTCTGAAAATTAAAGAGGAACTTCCAATATGGCAAATATCTGTTTATATTACTCATAAAAATGTCCCAGTCTTCAGGATTCCAAATGTCTCATGAAAGTCTAACTACCAAGGGATCATTTGAACACTTGATTTTGCTGTTTGGTTCTTCTGAAGGCTTCTTTTTAAAGTATTAATGTAAGAATTAAGAAAAAAATCTCCTTTAAAGCTTAGGGGTTTTCCTTTCTTTTGTTTTTCTGTAAATTTACCTTAACAAAAAAACAAAAAAGAAAATACCTGAAAAGTGTTTTGAGTTCACACTTTCAGTAAAGTCAATGCCAAGTAGTAATTAGTTACTAATATAAAAATATTATTTGCGTATCAAAATTCTAAACTTCTTTTTCAAACAATAAAAGCATTGCCATGTTTGGAATACTTTGACTGTATTTATCTGTACAAAAATGTGCAAAATATCTCTCATTTCTTCTAACATATTTTATGTTTTGACAATATCAGATTTTAGTCATAGCAGTTGTGAGGAGGCACATTTCTTAAAAAGTTATTTTTTTCAAAACAGCTCACTGAAGTTTAGGGTACATACTTTTTTCCGGAGTCTATCGTATCAGATTTCTTAGTCTAAATGTGTTCCAATCTATTCATTTTTAATATCACATACTTATTTTTAGGCATTTACCTTCAAGTACAGGAGTCCTCCTTTTTTCTATTTCTTCCAGAAATTTCTTGCAGGATTTAATAATGCATACAACTGAAAGGTATTGCAGAATTTTCAATTTTCAATTTTATCAATTTTCCAGAATTAAATGGTAAATTATACTATTTGCTATTAAAACACAGACTCTTCCTGTTTTCCCATCAATTAAAAACAAGCCGTCTCTCATTTTTCTATAAATTCCTTCATTTATTTCTTGAACCTAGATTCTGACTAGATTATGATAGACAGGAAATCAACCACCTGTCTTTATGTACATATCCTACACTGCAAAAAAATCCTGCATTGCCAGATCGGCTGTCTCATTCACTGGTAAAATAAATCCTGTAGATTTCTGCTTCTTGCTCAAGCATGGTATAGGTCAAAGTGAAGCTATAAACTTATTTCAGTTGTTTTTGCTTTTGGAATTTTTCTTTTTTTTCCACTATCTCCTTCAAATCCTTCAGGACAACCAGCTCTCCTAAAGCTGCATGCATAGGCCCCTGTCTCAACATTACCAAGTTTCTATCAATACCACTTTTGCCTTCCCTGCTCTTCTTTGCACTTTCTTTTGTCAGAAATCTTGGTCTTGCTTAGTGTCAAGATTTCCTCTGGGGTTTATTGCTTTTCCTTACTAAATCCTACTAATCTACTTAAAACTTTCAAAGACAAAAATAACTCTTTGTGTTGCATTAGCACATCAAAAAATGGTGACTCAACCTGTTCCTACATAAGAAATTTCTGAGTCGAAGCTTCTGGTAGGATTTACCAAAATAAATTGTAGTGTATTTATTAAAAAATCAAAGTTCTTTATTCTTACTGGCTTTGTCTTGCTAAATGATAACATGAAAATAGAGAGTTCAGTTTGTACTGTGAAAAACAACCAAACTCATTATCTAAGTTAAGGTCAGAAGCAGGTAGCAAGATATCAACTGTAAAAACATCTTCCAAGAACCACTCCAGCATCTCCCACACACATACTGTCCATAGTAGTTATGGCACATAGCGGTAGGGTGTTGCGGTGAGCCATGGACAGAGCCATGGTCAGCAGGACCAAGGAGACCAACAGGTCCAGTGGTTTGATGCCTCCACAGCACACGGACAGTGAGCACCCAAAAGGCTGCGTGAAGCATGCTGACCATTGGCTGCTGCCACCCCTCCTCATTATAGTTCATATTTGGGTATTTCTCTGGAAAGTTCTGTGTTCCTCGGTTGGTAATTGGCCCGTGTTAATCCTCTACCCCCCACATCTTCTCCCATTTGCCCTAATCCCTTCTCCCCCACTTTGTAAGACCCCATAACTGGTATTTTATTGGTTACTGTATGTTCTCCACGCCTATTATGTAGGGGTATAAAACCCGCGCCCGCCTAATTTTGTCGGCTCTCCTCATGGCTTCTCCCTGGAATAAACCCTTTCCTGTCCCACAAGGAAGTCCCTCCACTTTTTCCTGCCTCCTTTGCGCACCTTTGCCATCGGTGGGCAAGGGGAACCCACGCTGGTGCTTCGCCTGCCCTCCAGCGCCGCCGTCGGCCTCCGTCCCCCCCGACCTGGGGCAGGTAGAACATTGCCCGGTGCTGGAATAGTGTGCTAGCCGGCTCAGCACCGTGGCAGTAGGGTCATTCAGTAATCAATATTACATATACAATTCAACATTACAGACTGTTCTCAACCAAGAATCAAATCTCCTTGAGGTACACATCATCCTTCCATGACCCTCTGCATTATCCACCAAGTGCATCTATGTCTTTGAGCAAAAACAATCCCCTGGATGGGAGACAGAACTAATCAAAACTGTTTTCCCTAACACATTTCTTATATGTACCATGGGAATTTATCCCCTTCTACAGTATGTGGAGGTTTTGATTGGGCAGGGCCAGCTGAAGTGGCAGAGCCTCTAGTGTTAGCTACCCAGGTGGCCTTCGCTAAATGTAGATCCCAATGTGTGAAGGTCTCACTACCCATTGCTTTCAGTGTGATTTTTAACAGTCCATTGTCTCACTCAACTTTCCCATAGGGTGCTGCATGACAGGGAATATGATACCCACACAATACTGTGCTCTCTGGCTCTCTGTAAGACATGTTTAAAATTAGTTTCATTGTCCAGCTTGGTCCTTTCTGTCACCACAGGACTTGCTTTGCAAGGCCCAAGATGGTGTTCCAGGAAGTGGTGTGAGACACAGGGTACAGCTCCAGCCATCCAGTGGTTCTTTACACCATTGTAAGCATTTAACAATTGCCTTGGCAGGTTTGTGGGAGTGTGATGTAATTAATCTGCCAGGCCTCCTTATATTTATATTTCAACCATCATCCACCATACCACAGGGGCTTTACCTGCCTGGCCTGCTTGATTGCAGCAAATGTTTCACAGTTATGGATAACCTGGGACATAGTGTCCATTGTTAAGTCCACTCCTTGATCACAAGTGCATTTTGCCTCTCCTTCCTGATAACTCGAGGTCCACCATGCAGAAGTAATTCACCCTTATGCTGTCAATCCAGATCCACCAGAGACACTTTAATCTTGGCAGCCAATCCACCTGTCCATTGTTGTGATGCTCTTCAGTAGCCCGACTCCTGGGTGTGTGTGCATCTACACGATGTACTTTTATAGCCAGTTTCTCTACCTGGGTACTGATGCCTTGCCACAATTCATCAGCCCAGATGGGTTTACCTCTGTGCTGCCAGTTGGTCTTTTTCCATCGGTCCAGCTACCACCACAGAGCATTTGCTACCATCCACAAGTTGGTGTAGAGTAGAGCACTGGCCATTTCTCTCATTCAGCAATACCTAAAGCCAGCTGGATGGCTTTCAGCTCTGCAACCTTCCTTGATCTACCTTGTCCCTCCATAGCTTCTGTGATTTGCCATGTAGGACTCCATAACCCAGCTTTCCATTGTCGATGGACTCCTACAATAGAGCATACTGCTTTTAATTTTCTGGTAGTTGATTATATGGTGGGGCATCCTCAGCACATATCATCTTTTCCTTCTCCTCTCCTGATAATAATCCAAAATTTTCACCTTTGGGGAAGTTCACAATAATTTCCAAGATCTCTGAGTGATGATGGTTTCCTGTTTGAGCTCACTGGGTGGTCAGAGCAATCCACTTACTCCGTGTAGTATCAGTGGCATGATGTGTGTAAGGGAATTTCCCTTTGAACATCCAGCCCAGCACTGCCAGTCAGGATGCCACAAGGAGCTGTGCTTTGGTACAAATCAGTTCTGAAGCAGCTCAACCCACTTCAATAAACTGCAAGGATCTCATTTTTTGTTGGGGTTAGCAGGCCGGATCCTTTCTATCCCCGACTCCAGAAACCCAAGGGTCATCCCCGAGTCTCTGTGGGTAATTTTTACCAGAGATCCAGGAAGGGCCATTCTCCCTGGCTGCAATGTAGAACACGTTTTTACACCTCGTTCTGTTCTAACTGGCTCATAGGCTACTGCATTATCCTCCCCTGTTCCTCCCCTCAGACTGGGTACAATAATTAATGAATTCCCGGAGGTACCACCCCAGGCCCAGGCAGAAGAGCAACACTGAACACACATCCCAGATGAGCCTCATTGCCCTTGACATTATCATGTCATACACTACGATATCACGCAGTACAGCAACAAAGCCATCCTGATCCCTCTCCCCATTCTGAAAAAGAGCACCGTGAGGAACACAAACAGGAACGTATGAGTTAGGTACCACACCCACATGCACAGACCAAGCAGCACTGCACCCAGCGGGCTCTGTACCTAACACAACACATGCTTAGGTCAAAATTGTTTCCAACCGGCTCTGAACAGATCTATTGTAATCTCAACCCTTCGTTTAAACATTAGTTTAAACCCAGCTGGAAATTAAGCCTTGTGCATCCCGTTAGAGAGGAACAAAAGGTAGAGGTAGGTTGAGATAACAATTTACTGGAAAACAGCAATCTGATAACAAGACAAACAGAACAGCAACAATACTAGTAACAACACTATAGGAGAGGGTGACTTAATGTGCAAAATGCTGAGTTCAACCCAATGCGACTGCACCGCAGTCAGAGCTGGAGCCGCCCCACCACTGCATTCACTGCTTGCTCCCCAGAAAAAAGGAACAAGGTGGCAGCAATCCTCCATGTGGTGCCTTATTCTTCCAGCCAAAGACACGTCTCCCTTTCTTCGCAGAAGCGTAAATCCCTTACTCCTGCCCACTGAGATGATATGAATGGTATAGCAAAACAACCCAGGGGTGCCTTCAAGGCTCCAAGCTGCAGCCCCTCATGGGAACTGCGAAAAAATTAACTCTGTCCTTGGCCGAAACTAGGACAACTTGATACATTCTAATCCTGCTAATTCAATATATTACAGCATGTATAATCCTAATTATGAAAAAAATCCCTCTGTGTCAAATTATCCTTGTAACAGTACTTATACCCATCAGCTTATAAACCACTAAAATGATTCTTCAGATCCCTCCAACACAATCCACTCTGTGATTCTATGATCTTATTTGGCCAAAAGATACACAGAAAAGCAAATCAGCAACATCCAAGCAGAGCACAAAGGAACAAGTCTGCTCACCATCCTTATTAATTACTTGATTTGATAAGACATAGTCTTCCTCCTCACCAAAAAAGTCACTCACATGAAACATGAGATGCTTTTACTGACAAGAATCCCAGTACTGCAACACTTTCATCCCCAGATCTCGCTTCTCACACTGAGTCTGAACCTTTCAAAACTAGATGTTTTGACAGTGGTGGTATATCATGGCTCCTAAGCCTTTGAAATATGAAACCTTTGGCTTGCTGGCAAGGTATGATTCACTGTTCTGCTTACAGGAGAAAGAGTGCCCATATGGGAGAAGCCAAACCATGTATTCCACAGCCATCTACATTATTCCTGATGAAATGTTGATGGTGGATCATTTGGAACAGCTGCTCAGTGCACACCCCACCCGCCAGGCTGCAAGCTGGATGTTAAACCCTGAGTGGCAGGGCAGCATTTCTTTGTCTTCACATATGGACTCAGCTGTGATGACTGCACCCAGCCTAAGGCGGTCATCTCTGCCAGTGGGCCAGAACGGCTCAACAGCCCCAAAGGGCAGCTGTACCAACCTAGCTCATCAAGGACTCCCCGGAATATCCCATGACTCAGAGGATTATATCATTCCATTGTGAAATTCCCCACCCTGGGGAAGGTACTGAACATTCCTGCCTGAATGTACATAATCTGGGGTTTTGGGATTGGGAGAACAACCACCACCAATGGGCATCCAGAGGGGGAACCCAAATTTCACAGGACCACTGCTTTCGACAAGACCACAACCATGATTTCAACAGCACTACAGCTACTGCTTAACTGGACCACAACCACCACTCCTGATCAACAGGGGCCAGGTTGTACTCTGACTTTGTCAGTTTAAGCCAGTGTTTCTGTACTTTCTGCCTTTATTGTAATCTTTCTATAAAATTGTAACTCCGACTTCAAATCTCTCACAAGGTATTTGTGTGGGGTTAATTTCTCCTGCTAGTTTACCTTCAAACCAGCACAATCACCTACCCCATAAGACTTCAACATATACAAATACAGACGGATCATTTTTGGTGTACTTGCTATGGTTTGTCATCAGTTCACCATTACAGCAATACACTGAATGGAACATACACTGAGCAGAACACAAACTCCACATAAAAAGACCCTCCATATTGGACTAAAGGTGATCTAATTTGTCATTTTGATAAATTAAGTCTACCATAGATAAAAATTGGAGTAATTCTGCCTTCTTTTACGAGGAAGAGAAAATATTTCTTTTTTAAACTTAAAAGCTTCTGGGCTTATGTTATAGCTACCCTCTTAAAATTCCCTAGAAGGTAACACTTGTAATATCCAAGATCTAGGATAGATGGTAAGATTAGAGAGGAAAAGGCAAATTAAGTCTTCAGATCACTGGTGAGTACACAGTCATCTTGGCAAAGACTGGCAATTTATTCAAAAAGTAAAAGCAACAGAAGAAGGATACTTGAGTCTATTCATTTATTAGCACATAACCCAAGACAAATCAGTTAAGTTGGAACTTCCTATAAAGATGGGTGCTAAATGACATAGTGGCAGTTTTAAAACTGTTTTAGTCATATTTTTTTAAAACACTAGAAAGTAATTATCTTTGCAAAAATACAGTAACTGATGGTAAGTCTTACTGGTGTGACTAATTCTCTGCATTCAACATTTCAAAACAAGGGAAGGAACGTTTTTCAGCATTTCTTGGGGGAAAAAAAGTGTAGTGCTATAACCAAGATTAGGTATTTGTATTTTTAAATTTTAGAAGTTCGACACAGGTCAGTAGGTTATGAAACACACACATGAAGTACACTGGAGTTTTGACAATCACTTGAAATACAGATAGAACCCCTGAACGTTAAATACTTCACAGCAGAGTCACTCATACGAAATAAGCATTGTTTTGATCTTTCAGTGCAAGGACTGTTGCAATTCCTATCCTCCAAACATCTGGTATTCTCAATATAATTATTTTACTATGAAAACCTTTATATATGAACAGTAAATGCAAAGGGTGAGAAGAAGAAGAAATAAGGTTTAAATGAGGTTATAGATAAACAGTAAGACAACAGCTGTTATTAGTTCACTTTAAAATATCTGACTATTTCACATTAGGATAAATGCAAATTGGCCAATTCTGAAAAATCATGTAGCTCACTTTGAAAACTCTGCAGATCTTTAGTTAATTAAGCAGAGGTCATTCAAGATATAATTAAATACAACTCTATTGTGCCATATCTTGATTTCTATTCCAGTAATATATATACACTGTATTAAAATACTGCAAATGGACAGTCTGGTCAGATATGGACAGAGCACAAGAAACATCTCAAACTGCTGAAAGATTAACCTTTTATTAGAGATCAATACCATGAAAAAATAGGGCAATGCAGAACATCGCTTGACAAAATCAGATGTCTAATTAAACTCTTGGAGAAACATACAGCCTTAATCAGCTTCAACAGCTTTCTTATAAGAAACAAACTTTATTAACAGCTTTTTCTCCTAGTTGCTATTTCTGTGTAATTTACGAAGCTCCATGGTCTTCTGACCCAGCCTAAACATTTTTTTCATCTACTCATTCCCTGTGTGTCAGTGGCCACATCCCTAAAAGCAAGTGTTCTCCTGTTTTCTAAAATATTGCCCTCTTAATTTTCAGAATTATGCTGCTCTCAAATCATGCTCCAAATACTTGTGCAAATTAGTTCTCCCCAACTCTTTCTGTTTTGTACTGGCATTATGTCAGGAAAAGGTAATTAACCCTTGACAGTCAGCAGTTTCCAAATTTTCTCACCGCCTTCATCTTTCTCAGTGAAATTAACTAAAGTAGCAATTAAGATCCTCTTGGGTGATATTATCTGTATATCTTTTCATTGACATTTCAGCCTTTTGCCTTTTCTTGTTCTTTTTCCTTCATTGGCTGGATCAATTACCTGTTGTTGGGGTTTTGGGAATTCCCCTTCTGGGGAATTTTTTTTTTTTTTTTTCTTCTCCCATGCATGTACCCCAGCAACAAATTGCTGGGTCTTTGGGAGAAACAAAGGAACTGGCCACAGTGGGAGGGGTCCGGGGAGCCACCCTCTTTTCACCTGGGCTGGCAGGCAGTTAGTGCTCTCGGCGTTCGTCCGGAGGGAGAGAGGCTGCCGTCCGTCCCGCTGCTGCAGGCTTTCCAGCTGCCTTTCTTTCTACCGGAGAAAACCCGGGATTCCCAAACCCGCCTTTCCCTGCCCTGTCTGGAGCCGGGCTGCAGCCGCGGAGCCTTCGCTACATCGTAGCCCGCACGCCCTGCCTGCCGAGACCTCCCGGGGTTCCTGCTGCCGCTCTGGGGCTTGATACATCTCGTCTGCCACCCGGGATCTGCTCATCTCTGCTGCTCCAGCCTGCTGTTCCCGAGGATCCGGCCGGGCACCGGGATCAGCTGCCCAGGGGGTTTGTGCAGCCTTTGTTCCATCCCTTCCCGGCTCGGCCGAGCCGCCATCACCGCCTGCTCCCCGAGCCCGCTCCCGAGCGCCCCCTGCAGCCGCGGGGGAACCATCGCACCCGCCCCGCTCACCGGGAGCCGCCAGCGCCCCTGCCGGCTGTGAGCGGAACTGCACCCACGGGGAAAGGGCCCGACAGCCGAGAGAGGCCGGCACTGGGTGTGTGGTGCTGTTTTGCTGTTACTGCCATAGTTACTGTTGGTTTTTTGTCTTGTTATACATATATATATATTAGTAAAGAACTGTTATTCCTACCCCTCATATCTTTGCCTGAAAGTCCCTTAATTCAAAAATTACAATAATTCGGAGGGAAGGGGGTTACATTTTCCATTTCAGGGGAGGCTCCTGCCTTCCTTCACAGACACCTGTCTTTTAAACCAAGACACCTGTGATGTACACCAACGATAACAAACAAGCCAAATTTTTCCCTTGTGTAACTTCACTGACTCAAATGGCTCTAAACCAGTTATAGATTTATTCTGACATAGGCAGTGGCATACCAGTGTATGGTATGCCACTCTGGTTTTCATTGGCTCTGCATCCCACTGCTCACTAAATTCAAATTCCCCTCTCTTCAGGCTTCCTCACAGCTGAACCTGTACTCCTTTCTACTCACTACGATTTCCTTTCTCTTTCCCAGCATCTCAGTACAAGACAATGTCCTTTGCCCTGAAAGTGCAACCTCTCCTCATACACCCCAGCTCATTAAACTCCCCTTTTTTCTGCAGATCCTCCTCTTGTGCCACACAGTTCACCCTCTTACATCAACTTTATTGACCAATAGCTACTCATTATTTGTAAGAGTGGGAGAGATCCCGTATCTGGATGCATCTCCAGTTTTTCACTTCATCTCATCTCTCGTCAATCTGTATTACATATTCTAGACCACTGTTTTTCAATCCCTGCTTATTAATGAAACAAATAGTTCCATGTGTCACAAAATTAATGAAGTCTGCTTTCTCATGGCTAAGAGCCTAGAGGCTGAGCAGCAGCCCTAGCCAGCCCCCATCTTCCCTCTGCAATAACAATCTTCCCAGTGCTCTCCCACATCTCCAATTCAGTCACATAACCACTCACAAAATTGGAAACACTGGGGGAAGGGGTTAAGAACCTGTCCATACGTTCAGTGTAATGGATCAACCCAGACAGATTCCAAGAAGTCACAAAATTTGTTGTTATCAGATCGCTATCTTGCAAGAAAACACACTGGAGAGAAGTGCCCAAAGAGCTCTCACTGTGGCAGTCAGACTGCAGCTGGACACCCCTTCAGCCAGAAACCCTCTTCCTAAGCCCTCTTCATGTTCACTATTGATTCAATATGACACATGCCCAGACCCAGGTTCTCTGTTTAAGACAGTGAAACACTTGTAGGGTCTTTATCACTGCAAATCTCAAGAAACAGGGATATTTCCACCCTCCTGGTTTTTACTAAATTACTGTGGCAAAATACAAGTGACATAAAACTTTTCATGCAAAGCTATGTCTCACATTCAAGAGAAAGGCCATGCTGGCACAGGCACTGTCTGATAAATTCAAGCTCCAGATGGCACAGAAATGAAAATTAAAAGGGACAAGTGGAAAAACCCTTGCCTCACTGCCTTGGGCCATGGCACCACACTAAAACACTGGAAGCATTGTGATGCATTGCTCCTGGAGTGTTGTTGTCATCTCCTGTCCAGGGGACACCCCAGGAGGCATCCATCACCATCATCTCTGTCCTTCAAGGATGCAGCACACATGTGGCTCTCAGCTACACAACGATGATTGGCTGCTACATGGAAAGTTATGAAAAGTTTGGCCAAGGAAACTTGTCACATAGTGTCTGGAACCTGGAAGAAGGATGATGTATAATTGCACATCTGTTCATTTCTTTGTTCTAAAACCACACATTTACACTTCAGTTACTGTTTAAAAGAAACCTAAATTTCCTGCCAATAAATACTTGTAATGCCCTTTCCAATAATATTCACAGACAGCTCCAAGAAGTATTCAGTCTTCAGCAAAGAACTAGGTTAGTATTTAGTGCTCAAATCTAATAGGTATTGTTTGCATAAGACTACACTTTTAACTGTGCAGCTCTACTCAAACCAAAATACTAGTCCTATTCAATGCAACAGCAGCTTTATTCAATGCTGCAAAAACTAGGTCTCTGCTAGACTGTCCATACCCAGTGCAATAGTGCTGTACCACATTTTAATGAGTTCAAATTAAATTTAAATTTCTTGATTATGCCAAAAATTGCATTTTGAGATAAAATCTTACATTTTAAGTCTTCCCATCCACTAACATATGCTCCTTTTCACTGATTTCAGCCGAAAAGCACAAAAATTTGACTTATTGTGATATTTTATTTCTTTCCACCATCTCCCTTAAAATATGTAGTAGATCTTTTTGTGTGCCGATTTCCTAAAAAATTCGTCTTGATCCAAAAGAGGCAGTAGCATCTCTTTACGCTCTATTTGAATAAATTTTAAAATACATTTTAAAGGAAGTTGCAATTTTATGTTGATTTAGGTAACCTAATCTCGTTTTTGTGATTCTGTTATACAATTATTTTTGTCTTTGGACATGTGAGGCTGCAATGAAGGACAATGAAAATCCAGACACTGCTGAAAGTGTGTGCTGCTGTGTCCTGGTTACAGAGAAAATGGGATGGAGCTTTTAACACTGTTTATTCCATACCACACGCATTATCGCTGGGGGTGTGGTCCCAGCAGGAAAAGCCAAGGAGCAGGTAGGGAAGTGCACCATCTTGTCTGGCTCTCTCTAGGGAGAAGGTATTCGGATCAGCCAGGTGGACCCAGCCCCTCTTCACCACTGTCAGTCCCCTTCCCATGCCTTTGAGCTATGGCTTTAAGATGTGGTGCTGAAGGACAGCAATGCCGAGTCCGAGACAACTGTTCCAGGGAAAATTAGAAGAAAGGAGAGAGAAAAGTGGCAGCACAGAGCCAAGCTCAGCAGAGCCATTCAGAGCCCAAGCCCCAGCAGAACCGAGTGAGGGGTGGCAGGACCAGAGAAGGCTGTGCAGAACCTAACCATTGGAGCAGTCCGAGGCGGCAGCATGGTGCAAGCTTCTGAGGGGTTTGCTTGCCCTTCTTATTCATTCTTTACAGACTGGGCTGGGGAGGTGAGACCATTAAGCCACCGGAGCTCTCATGGCCACATTGCCTTTGCCTGGAGACCATACTGTCTCTGAGAAGCATTTTTTCTTTTGCTCCCAGTGATAAATGCCCTTTCCTGGGTGGGACACCCTCTTTTTTTATACTTTTCTCGCTACGGTACTGCTGTGGTTATTGTGATTTTAGTAAATTGTTATTTTAACTCATAATCTCTTCTTATTGTCCCTCCATTGTCAGAAGGTGCAGGCAGAAAGGGAGTGGCTTGCTTGGAGTTTGGTTCCCTCCAGTTGTTAAAACCAGCACAAGCTGAAAGTAAAACTTGGATTTGAAAAATGCAAGTTACTCCAAGCTCATGCTACCAGACATGTAATCCCAAATCCTTAGAGGGGTGTAAATGCCATGACTGAGGTTGGGCAGGGACTTTACTGCCCTGGGGTGCAGCCTGTAAGCATGCAAGACTTGGCTCCTGAAGTACACTGAACTGGAAACTCCAGCTGCTCACAGTGGAAGGTACTTGTTCTGTTAACAGATCACTGAAGAGTACCAGGCATACTTGAAGACAATCAACAATGCTTTGTAGTTGGAGTCTTATTTCCCCAACGATCGTATAACTCAATGAAGCTGGTGAATTAAACTAGATTTAATAACCCAAGCGAGATTACACTTCAGAGTTGAGAAAAGCAGTGAATGTGCTTATTATGAAATAGCAGAAAAGCTATTCTGTTTCAGATCATCCTTCTGAAACAAACACAATCAGCAGCTCTGCAAACTTCACCAACACACAAACAAGCTCCATTTAATACCAAAACCAGCATATTTGGTATGCAGGCACAGCCCAAATTAATACTAGAAACCACTTGGAGGAATCAGTCATAATCCTGCTAATTAAAAACAAGTGTTAGAAAGCCTGGGTACCACTTCGATTTGACCTAGCAGTATTCTTTCCAAATGCTATGACTGTACCTTGTTCTAAACAAGAGTAATGCTCTCACAACTAAACAACACTTGACATGTTTTGTAAATAAACATTTACAATTCTTTACTGAACACAACGGCAGAACAACACTGAAGAAAGTTCCACATTTTCATATTGCTAGATACAGCAGTCTTTAAAGAAGAATAATGTCCTGCAGTCTCGAACAATAATACTTAAATACTTAAAATGTGCAATACATTCTTGTGAGCCAGGGGCTTCGGGAGGAAGGGACTCACTGCTGCAGGGAAATGCCCACTTTATAGACACTTGTCATCATAATCCCACCTCAATAAGCAATGATCTAAACCCTTTACAAGCATTATACAAGGGATAACCACAGTAGTTTCCAGTCAGGCCAGTGATGATAACCAAAGCAACCCAATGACATAAAGTTAGGTCTAGGTCCCATGTTTGTAAAGACAAACTCCTTTGAATTCTGCAGAGGGACATTAATACCACTAACCTCAAGGTACATTTGCAAATCGCTGCAGAACTACTATCATTCTTCATTAGCGTGGGTATTGGAGCTCTGGCAGCAGCCAAATGCATTAATACAGCCTATTTTGACAACACACAGAGCCTGACTTTTACTTCAGCTACTCATTTCTCCCTGGTTATGACATAAGGCAATTTATAATAATATGCATTAGTCAGATATTCGTGAAAAAGGTGGATGACTGCTCAGAATTACAGAAGCTCCAAAAACACTCATACGTTTTGCACTTTTCTTGCAGTAAACTTATTCCAAGGTTCAGCAGCCCCTATCAACAGTAGCTGCACCACGTAATTTAAAAACTGACATATGGAAGAGTTACGGCTTTGTTTACTGCCTTCTCCCAACAACCAGAATGATGGTGTTGTAGACTGAACTGACAGCTGCATGGGACAGTACCCAGTATGCAACTGCCAATTAATTACGTACCGTCTATTACATGGGTACTAGTGGTCGTCGTTTGTATGTCTTGCAGAAATTAAAGGACATAATAATTCAAATCTGGATAATCAAACAAGGAAAAAAGCCAAGGTTACCTGAGGAAAAGCCCCTGCTGCACGCGTAAAGAGCAGACACCAGCAGAGACGGCCCTCACAGACGTGCGAGGTGGCCTCTGGGGAAAGGCGTAAGAGCGAGGGCAGCCTAACTCCAGCCTCTGAACCACCTTTCCTCTGCCTGGTTTATGCAATGAAGGTCTCAGGGAGGTCGCTCATGCACCGGAGCACGGGCACCGCTGGAAGCGGTGCTCCCACGGCTCGGGGCCGCCACACCGCCCGTCACGGCGTGGTGGGGG
>VZTI01005023.1:810551-849611 GCA_013397865.1 Struthidea cinerea | reverse complement strand
TCCTTCTCCTCCTGCGACGGGGACGGCGGCGCCGGCAGCAGCAGCAGCGGCGGCAGAGCCCGCCGGAGCCTGCCGCCCTCTCTCCGGAGCGGGGCGGGCCGAAGCGGAGCGGCGCCCGCTGCCGGAACGAGCGCAGGGCTCCGCCGCACCGCCCCCCGCTCCGCGTGGCGCGCCCGAGGGAGGATGGAGCTGCGGCCGTGATGTTGAAGATAAAGGAAGGACGAAGCTGCCACCCTGGCCCATCTGGGCAGAAAGTTTGCCACCCTGAGCCCCCCACTCTGGGTGGTCCCTCGGTGGCGGCCGGAAGCTTGGCAAAAAAGTTACCGGCGAGGCGCAGGGGGCGCGGCGGCTCGCGTATAGATACATGCGGCAATGCACATGAGGACCTGGAGAGAGGGGCTCGTCCTGCCCACCACCCCACCTGTTTCCTGCATTGGAGACGGCCTCACCGTGCGGGGTGCTGGGAGGGCGTACTCCCCGGAGGCTGCGGGTGGCGGAGCCTGTGCCCTGAGATGCTGCAGTCTCCCTGGGGTCGGGGAACACCCAGATCCCTGGGTGAAGGTGGGAACGTGAAGCGGCTCCTGGCCAGGCAGGGATCATCCCCGACCCGCGGTAACTTTGTGGAGGGAAGGTTCAGTAGGATTTGCTCATGCACGTACAGTGAGCGCTGAGGAAAATACCGACCTCGTCACCGGCTCTGTCCTTCGGCAGCGGTGGGTACAGAATACAGAGTCCGGCCCGGCAGGACCCGCCAGGTATGGGGGAAAAAACCCTCAGCTCGTCTGCCACTCGTATATTTTAAATCTAAGGAAAAAAAAGGTTTTTTTAATCATAGCATGCTGTACTAGTAGCCCCATCACTATATTTTTGGATGTTCCTTTTTTAATTAAATCATACCAGCAGTGTGATTTCAGAACAAATTTTTTATGTTCCATGAAATAAACAAGCAAAAGAAAACTTTATGTCTAGAGTGAGCCATACCTTTATCTAGTGTACTTTCAGGTTTCATTTCAAAAGACACTTCTGACAATGGAGGATTTGGCCTCCTATATTCAGCTTTCCCAATAAAGTTTGCAACCAGGCATTTGACAGTACAACTTTTGCCGAACAGAATATAAGGAAAATTAAAAGTACTGAGATAAAATGGGTGTTTCCCATCAGGGCCTTGGGAATTCAATCTACAATATTTGAGAAAATAGCCAAAATGATGTCTGAACCACTGGAGGTTATTTTTGAGGAGTCCTGCCAATTAAGCGACATTTTAGGGCCAGGAAAAAAGCCAAAGATAGTCATAGGAAAAGAAAAAATGAACAAAAAATTTTAAAATAAAAAATTACACGTAAGTCAACTGACTTTGATCTCTCTAAGGGAATCCAAATAGTCAGCTTCTAACTGCCTGAAAGCAAAAGCATCAGGTAGCAAAGCTCAAATGGATCAAGGTCTGGAGGAAACTTATGTGTTCAAATGTCTGAGTTGACATCTTTAAATCAAAGAAGGAATTTACTAAAATGGAAACCCTTTAAAAGATTTGTTTTCTTGTAAATAATGAGTTTACTCAATGAGCAGGAATCAAAAGAATGAAGAAAGAATTTTGTTCTCCAGCTACACTGGGGAGAGTGAAAAAGGCTACAAAATATTTCCATATATGTATCTGCCTCGTGTTTGACTCTTTTTATTTCCACCTTACACTTAAAACATAAAATAAGCAGCTTTTCAGATAAAGTTTTCTGTTAAAGTGAGTACTCTTCACAAAACCAATGGATGTAGGAAGACTACAACAGTGTATTCAGAAGAACTCACTGTACAAAATATACTGAACTGCTCTCATATCTTTAACTGACAGTTATTTTAACTAGTGATCACATTTTCCTATTAAAAAAGAAAATAAAAGACCAGAAATTTGTTGTTTGTATCGACATATTTCCTTCAGCAGCTAATCTTGCAAGTACATGGAAGCTTGTAGTCTGGGAGGAGTGTACACAAGCCTCAGTGTGGCTTGTGCTGTGTTTTTATGACCCATGCATTGAGTGCTTCCAAATAACATACTGACAGGCCTCCTGATTCTTTTTCCACAAAAGCCATCTTAAAATTTCCTTATGTTAAAATTGTGTCATTACTAAATCTGTCTAACCTGCCTCCTTTTTTATCCAACCAGCAGGTAGATTTCCTTACAAAGTGTCAGAGTATCTTAACCTGTTTAGTTGCAGAAACACTAATTGTTCTGGGGGCAAAATCTGTCTGGGATGACAAGACAGTAAATGGCTGTGCTGCAACAGGCAGAGTGGGATTATTCTAAAATTAATTCAGATCAGGTCACCGTAAACAGTTTTACAACACAATGAGTCATTCTGCACATTAAATTACCTGAGCTATATTCATTTGTTAAAGTTGAAACAGAACTTGGCAGAAAGATCACAGCAAAACGTCAAGCAACATTCAAACAGAAATCTCAACATTTAACAAGAGCACGGATTTAACACCTGTATAAATGAGAACAAGAACATGGATTTAACACCTATGCAGATGAGAACAATACTTCTAAAAGTACAAGTAAACCTTCATTAGCCTTAAAAATAAGGATGTCTGAAAATATTTCTTTATGCCATATTGCTTCAATATTTTGAAAGCTAAAACAAAACAGAACAACAGCAACAACAAAAAGAATTGTTTGGTATTTCAAACTGAAGCCCAAGACATCAAGAATGTCTTTTTTATTTCCAACATATCAACTATATACGTCAAAAAGGAAGAACGTTTTCTGAGGAAGGCAACTATCAGTCTCCTCAGAACTATATTTCATATACATATATATGTCATTAATGTAAATAGTTTAATCTAAATTTAGGAAAAAAAGGTACCACTCTAAGCACTGTGCTTTTTTTAAAAAAAATATTTTCTAATACTTTTGCAGCCTATGAACCAAAGCCCAAATTTCTCCGGTACTTTAGATCAAATAAAACTTTTTGGTTTGGTTTTGCTTATATCTTGAAAAAAAAAAGAAGTTACTTTGTTGCTTCTGATATTTAAGTCATTATGTATATGTACCTATATTTAGAAATATAGTTATTTTTTTAGTTAACTCCTCCATTTGAAACACCCTTCCTTCTCCCATTGTTCAGAATACAGCAAAGATGGTAATATTTTGAAATACATACCAGACATTTATGGAGAAAGTGTTTGTTTGAAGACGGCCTTAGGCTGAGCACGCTTATGGCCTCAAACCACATTTTTAACACCATTTGAACATTATTTTGCTTTGTTCTTTCTCAGTGTTTATTCAGCCTGAATCATTATGGATTTGTGTTTCCTTTTCTTTATCTGAGTTATGTTTCAGATGGCAAAGTTCTTAGCTACAACACAGTTTTCAAGTACAGCCTCAAATGTCATTTTTTGCTTGTTTGTTTCTCCACAATAACAATGGAACATTGGCATCCCACTTATGAAATTCAGGACTTGGCATGATGAACAGTATCTCAGATGAGTTCTCCCCAGCCTGTTGTAAGCAAGCATCATATTATGAAGACAAACATATACTCTTTAACTCTTCTTGTCCATGATTATTTTTACCTGAAACCTCCTAACTGAGTTCCACCATGAGACAAGAAACACAGAATAGAACATCGAAGCCAGAATAGCTGAGAGCTTTGAAATTTTGAAAGTATTTAAACCGTGTCATATGATTTGAAGCTTCAGGCAAACTTAGCTATAAACAGTATTATAAGTCCTATCTTCACCCACAAGTACACAATATTGAGTACATTTCTTCTTGGATTTTATACAGATAATTATGCTCCTGCCACATATGGCTACTCTAATGTGATTAAACACAGCATCTCACAAAGCCAATTGCAGCTTAGCTCTGCAAAATGCTTCATCGCCTTAATGTAGTTTTGAGTATATTTTACCACCTATTGAATTTTTTGGGGTGTAAAAATGAAAATAGAGATTCAGCCATTAATCTAGGATAGTGCAGGCTTCAAAATGTTCTCCTGAAGCAGGAGAACCTTCTTTATGGGAAAGCACCATGAAGATTATAAGTTGCACTCTTATGAAAAGTTGATTCAATTTACTGGAGATTGATTTCCCTTCATTTCATGTACACCTTTGTCTCTAATATTTTAACCATATTGCTAGCTTTCTGCTCATGTTCTTTAGCTATTTGTTCAACTGTTGTTTTTGATCCCTAACACAGTTCTTCTGATGACATTAACAGGAAGGTCTAATGCAGCTCCTGGGAATAAAGGAAAGAAAAAACCAAGTCACAGAGCTCAGCACTGACGTATTTAGGCTTATGTGCAGCACTTCAAATCATGTCGTCAACACATATACCAGTCTACACATGACGGTGGGAAATCCAGCAAGACATTCTCACAGCTGAGAAGCAGAAGGCTGCCCCTGTTAGAGAACTATGCATCAAGATCTGGTACTCCTTCTGATGTTAGCAGACATTTTTCACCTTCAGAAAGTGAAAGAAAAGTAATGGCTTTAAACTGAAATACGGTAGATTTAGATTAGGTATTAGTAAGAAATTCTTCACTGTGAGGGTGGTGAGGCACAGGAACAGGCCGCTTAGAGAAGCTATGGATGCCCCAGCCCTGCAAATATTCGAGGTCAGACTGGAAGAGGCTCTGAGTAACCTGATCTAGTGGGAAGTGTGTCTGCCCATGGCAGGGAGTTGGAACAAGATGACCCTTAAGGTCCTTCCAACCCAACCATTCTATGAATATATGATTCAGATTGCACCACTGAACATACAGCTCTTTTTTTTTTTTAATGTATTCTGGCCCAGTTTTTCATCATCAGTATTAGCACTAAATACCAGTAATGTTAGGGTTAAATTGCAATATTAATTTAGAATTTTTCAGAGTGAATCTTTTTGGCAGTAGTCCCTGACAGCTTTCGTGTCTCTGTTGAAGCATCACCAGTGGTGAACCTCTTTTTCTAATTCTGCTAGTTCTTTCAGGTGTCTCCTGCTGACTCTGCAAAGATGTATGAGGAACTGAGTATGTGCACCAAACGCTGCAATACCCAGAACACTTACTGATCTTTACACTTAACCTTTTTTTTATTTCAATGACCATTGAATAAATTTGGAGAGATTGATTTTTTTTTTCCTCTCTTAAACTTTTACTTAATCACAGATTATCTCTGCTTAAAATAATTTCTGTCCCCAACAGCCTTCCACGCTCTCAATATCCCAAGGAGATATACACATTATAGTGTTTTTTCCATTAATATTGCTGACATTCAGAATTGCCTCCTGATTCTGCAAGTGGCACTGGGGTGCTACAATACAGAGAGCAATTTCAATTCCAGTTGAAATGCAGAGGACTCATGCGATCTCCTTAATTTCCGCCTCATCCCAGCACTGGCTTTAGGAGGAGTGGGAACGGAAAAGGTTGATTGGAGAATCATTTGGAGCTTCCATGCAAATATATGTATATATAATCTGAATCACACAGTCTTTTCTGTTCTTTAATCAAACTGTCAAGCTCCTTTAATTATAATTTCGTACAAATTTGTACTTTGGTTTCTTTCTATTCAGGAATTAGTAATAAAGTATAAATACAAAGCAATAAATTTTTTATTAGTATAAAGAGAACAACCTGTATAAACCCACATTATTACTTTCTTGTTTTGAACATATTACATATATCTATGTATTAGAGAGATTATCTTTTCCTGAATAAATTCTTCAACAGACCATAGTAATTTCAGGCACAGAATGTAAATATTTCGTTTTTCAGTCTTTGGAGTTCATCACATGATCTTATGTTAGATTTTATAGAAGACCAGCCAAGTTTAGTGTACTTTAAGGAATAAACAGTATTTCTTGACTGCTAAGATTTCTGGAGTACTGGCTTGAGATACAACTGTGTCCATTCTAAACTTCAGTTATTTTATTGAGTTCAGTGCTATGTCTGTTTTCCCCTGTAGTTTGACCTCAAATATCTCTCTTTACTGCATTTCAATCTGAACATACCATGATCTGACATGATACTACCCCTGGACCTGCCTTGTTTATGTACCCATCTGCTCTGCATCTCCTGAAGAAGTTAATTGCTGCTTTTTTCCTAAAAAGTCCTTTACTGTTTCCTTCTGGATAGCCAGGGTTTTCTAAGAGAGTAATTGGTATTCTAAATACATATTTTCCCTCTCCTTTGCAAAACTTCTGTTCTAGGAAAACCATTGTCTGCATTTCTACTGCTTGCTGTTTGCACATTTTGAATTTCTTCGACCAGGAATGAATCTAGTAGCTATATTATATGGCTTCTACAGACTATAAATCTGGTTGTATACAGCTCACTGATTTTTTTCCTCTGAGTCATATTCTTTAAGCTGTTTCCCTGTCTAAGGACATTGAAAGCTATCTGGTATGGAATTCAAAAATACCTTGGTTCTTAATTTTAACAAAAAATTTTAGTGCCTATTTTGTCTGCCAATGGAGCCTTCTTGTTATAGCTGCCTATCAAGTTACCCGAACAAAAGATCACTTAGCTGTTTCTGTCCTTATTTTTTTCAATTTGGCTGTCTCCATACATTTTTTTTTTTCCAAATTTCTGGCAGCACTGAGAATCAAAAGAGATTTCTGTAACTGTATAACTGTGCTCTAATTGAATATCCTCTAATAAGGTTTTTGCTTTGATTTACCCTTTCAACCATAATCTTATTTGACTGCCACCTTTCAGGCTTTGAGAAACTTTGTTTTTAGCCACAGTGGCCGCTTGCAGCAGTCTTAGAGTAACAAGATTTTAAACACAGCCCCAAAATTTGTCTAGTATTTGTCTCTGACATGACAAAGCTACTATTACCTCTTTATCTTTCATCTCCAAAGTCCTCCTCAGTACTAGGACCCATCTTTGTAGCTGTCATTGCTAGTTTATTCACTACTATGAGCTTCTCTCTTTTTTTCTTCTTCTTTAAAAATATTTGGGTATTGTGTTTTGTTTTATTTTATTTTATTTTACTTTTATTTTATTCTGGCTCCCAGAACAGGACCACCTTTACAGAAGGTACTGACGCTTCTGTCATATTGCCATTCACATAGCCACAGAGCCTATGCTTGGGCAGTTTCCTGAGTTTACCTTGTTGCTTTTCTGTTCCCCACATTCTTTACCTCTTTCAGAGCTGCTGATCACCTGCATGCTGGATAAATGACAAGACCATCTGCTGCTCTTATGTGGTCTGCATCCATTATCCATCTCCCTTGTGACTGCATAAATCCAAACAAAAAGCACATTTGGGAAGGGAGGAAGGAAGAAAAGAACTGTTTCTACCAACTAAATCCTTATGAGCACCACATTCACTGATCCACTGTGACCACAATGCTCCCTGCTGCTATCACATAACCCGTGAATTGGGAATGATAAAAGGAGAAATAGCTCTGAGCGTATATTCTGCCCCCAGAGACTAGCGAAGGCAAATGATAAGTTTATTCCTTCCCTTAATGCTCAAACAGTAATAAGAATGCATGCTGTGTCCCTCAGCTCTGCTAACACTGTGGTGGATGTGTCAGCAGTGGCAGACACAGGGCAGGGCCCTTAGACATGAGACATGCCACTTTGACTATCCTGAGTAAGACAGTGTCCCATATCAGTGGGAAATGCTATGTGGTGCTGCTTCTGGTGCACAGGTTTCATGCCAGCAGGTGCCAGCAGTGCACACTGTGCAGTACAAACAGCACAGGTTGGAGGAGGCTTTCATCCAAAGGTGCCCCACCCTGCCCTCCGACCTGCTGATACAAGTACAGAATGACTCCTTAGTCACTGCTTTGCTCTGTGATCTGCTCAACAAGGAAACTGTCTTCCACAGCCAGGTTACCTGCCAACTTGTTCTTCCCGCACTGGTGAGGGGGTTGGAAGCTGTGGGAAAGGGGAGAGTCTCTCTTCTCTTTGTAAACTCTGGTAACTGAGGGAGCTCAGCCTCCTTCTTTGCTTCTCCATGAGCATGTACTGTAGGTTGAGGTGGAGATTTTCAGAGCAGGTTCACTCCCCACTCTTGCCATAATCCCTCATCTTTGGGTGCCCCATACCTAAACAGCTTCACTAGGAATATGCCAAGACTGAGACGGATTTCGAGATCAATGAAACTGCTTCCTCAAATTCTACAGGACATTCACAGGTGAACTAACCCCAGTGCAGATGATACTGGAGCAAGAACCACTTGTCAGTAGTTCAGACCTCCAGCAGCTTGTGGGGAAAAGAAAAAACAGTGCTTCTCCTCCTGTCTGGTCAGAGAGGAGAGAACACCTCTCATGTGTTGTCCGCACCTACTCCCACACACAGTTGCCTTCTGGAAATCCTGTAGTTATTCACAAAATTGTGAAGTTGTTACTGTTAAATCTTTTTTGCACCTTGTGTTTTAGTTTAGAGCAGGGAAATTGGAAATAACATTGTAAATAAACATCCCCAAGATGCATGTTTCTGTTTTAGTAATGGAACTGCAATTAAATGTGAATACATGTTCTAGTGTAATCCCAGAGAAGGTCATTTATTTAGTAAAACTGCAATCCTTGTTTGAAGATCATAACTAGTAACTCTCAGTTCTAAAAATTCCCTTTTTTTTCCATGGTTAAGAATTGGTACAAAACTGCTTTATGATTTGAGTTGTTTTAAAGTGTTTAGGATATGATTTTTTTTAACTATTATTCTGCTGTGGGCCTTGTTGGTATTTTGGATATTTTCTCTTTGCCTTCTGGCATTTGAGTCAGCTTTTTAATATTCTGTAGTTTCACTATAATTTATGTCTCCTTTTGGATGGCATTTATTCTGAGAAAGGAGAACATTTACTGGCCCATTACATGACTAAGGCTGGAAATGAAGAAGGTTTTCCTCATATCTCCTTAATGCATTTTTCTATAAGCCACAACTTAATTTTTTTGTAGTACACTAGTAAAAAGAGTCTTATTTACTCATCCAAAACACTACAGCATTGTGCTGCTCTTAGCAAAGTAGAAGAGAACATCTTAATTTTTACTTAAGTTGACATGGAAGATGAACACAGGTATTTCACTTATAAACTACTTCTATATCAGGCTTCTTACAAAAATCTGATATAGCCCCATCTAGGAATTACCAGTGATTGCAAAGATGAACACAACATTCAAGGCAATACAGTCAACTCCAGGCCAATACTGTATGGTATTAGGTGAGTATTAGAGCTTTCTGAGGGAAAGAACTTGATGTACTTGATTATTTGATAATTCCGTATATGATGCAGAACTTCATGATCTCAAAGTTAGCCAACACAAATCGATAATAAAAGAACCATTATCATCTAAAGACTGTTTTACTAGCAGTTTAAACAAGGCTGGAGACAGCCTAGTTTTAATCACAAAAACGACCAAACAATTCAGTATCAACTGTTCCCGCAAATGTGCCTTTGAATATTGTTCCATTGGGAGCATTTGATAGATTAAAAGAAAACAACAAAACACATTCTGCATTATCATAGGGTTGACAAATAATAATTTCAGGCAGTAGTCTGGGGGTTGGGTCAGGTTAGGTTGGGTTTTTTGAATGACAGATCTTCAGAACAAATCCTGCTACAACATGCAGGCAAATTGGGCAAAGATATTTTGCCTAAAGTTGGTGTTCAGTCAGGTGGGATTTAAAACCTCAGTCATTCAAACATCATTCATCTTCCATGATTCCACACGTGGAGATTCAGAAGTCATTTGTCTTCCATGATTCCAGATGAGGAAGACAAAATGAAACAGGAAATAGAAAATTCAGTGCTCATGAGGCAGAATCCAGTGAAAAAGAAGTGGAGAGCAATAAGACTACAAAGCAACAGAAAGAATCTGTGGTATGTTAATAAGTTAAAAAGAACAGGGGAAGAAGGGAGACAATGGATAATTTGTGAGTTCAATTTCTAGGAAACGTAATATAAAATTAAGATGGGTAGATGTGTCTAAAACACTAAAGCCTCCTGGGGAAGAATAAGTTTAGTCACAGATAACTAACACTGGCATTGCTTTTATCTGGCGTGCCAAGATGTCTCTGGGAATACCAGGGCATCTGAGATGGATGGAGCAGCTTCCCACTGCTAATTCCCCCTTATGTGTGGGTGGGAGAAAAGACAGGAGTATGCTTTGCACACCGAGGCTGTGTTACACACTGGAAATATATATATCTGTGCGTGTGTATATATATGTGTGTGTGTGTGTATATACATATATATATATATAAAAATGCATACCTTGCATCCATAGCTTTGCAGACTGGACAGGTGGTTATTAACAGTAAAATGCAATGAGCTTGCTTTGAGCCTTATGTAGTTTACTCTTTAAACAGCTGTTGCTTGTCGCTACAAGGAAGAGGATGCAAAACAACCTGATTTCTGTCACATTTTTGAAAAGAGTTTCCCATCTATTTAGTGCCATATTCCACAGATTTGCCCATTCCTGAACAATAGACACTTAATCTGATAAAATTAACCTAATTTTTTTGGACCAAGCCTATATCCACAGTGTTCATTGCAGACATAAAACATACAGCAGCAGACAAAAGTAAAACTCCTGATCTAGATGTAATTGCAGTGGGCTGAGTCTTAAAAATACGATCCCAAATTCATGCTGAGGGAATGCACAGGTGGGAATAGATAATTAAATACTTAACTACTAGTGCCTGCATCCATAGCCTATGTAGCTTAGTCAGTGTGAAATGTAGGGGTCCATCTGATAAAGACAAATTGCAACAGATGACAGTAAGATGGAAACTGTTCCCAGTGATTACCAAGACTCCTGGAAAGCAAAGACTTTGTGGTCTGGATGGACCAACTCTATTTTCCACCTACATTGCTAGATTTTTCCCTCAGGTGGTGTCTGTATTTCTCCAATTTAGTCGAAATACTTTAAAAATACTCATTATACTTTCAGTATACTTTGAGTGGACAGAGACACTTACAAATAATAGGTATTTTTCTTCTGCATATTATTGTCCAATACAATTTTGAATTTAATTTTTCTTATTAACAGCTTCAATAAGAAGCTCATAGCAAATACAGTGTTTATACATTTGATTTGTTCATTTGCTTTTACCATATATTTTCTGATGCCGAATTTTTCTAAGTCCATAAATGCATTTATTAAATTGAATGACAGAAGAAACCTCTGATTATCAAAAAGGAGTAAAAAACTTCAAAGTTTTTCAAAGGTAAGCTAGCATGATAAACAGTTTTACAGCATCAATAAAATGCATATTAATTTGTGGCCAGCTACTTGAGAGCCAAGTTCAATAAAAAAGCCATCTGGTGCACAGGATTCTGCACAAGCCCAAACAAAACTGATTTTTGAGGGCTTGCAAAGGCACCTACAGTGCAGAAGCCAGATGGCAAATTTAATGTTCATCAACAGACAGATTTTCAGAGCTGTGAGTGCAATGTCATGTTTTCTCAGTACTCTTTTGCATTTCATTTTTAAATGACAGATGCACACAGTAGTAGTTTGATATGTAATTACCTGCATGAACATGCAAACTTCTAAAAAAAAGGATGGAACATACATATTTTATTATTATATTTCTTATTTGAGCATTAAAAATGTAAGGCTGGTTGTCTATTAACTCATATTTGCACACACTTTATTTGTATGTGTGAACTCCCAAACTGCAAGCCACACTGAGAGTTCAACACAAAAAATGTTAAGTCACGGAGATCTGAAAAATTAAGTCTCTGTTGAGCGTTGGAATGCTATGATTTGAGCAATTTAACAATTTTTGGCAATCTCACCAGCTGAGGAAGACTTCTGGTGAGAAATAGGAGCATTTGTAGCCCATTATTAATCCCATTATCTGGTTATTAGCTGGAGATTGATCATGCATCAAGTTCACCTAAAATAAGTTTTTTAAGTATTCCATGCTGTTGAATGTTAAAATGATTTTGTATTTAGTATCTGCATTGTATACATTGGAAAGTATGAGTGTCTTTATGAGAAGAGAAATAATTTTTTTGAGCATCATGAAGCTAATACTAGTCCTTTAAATCTCGTACCACAAACAAATTTATCTCCCCTACTCATTTTGAGAAATTGTAATCTGAATATTTCAATGTCTTATTACCCACTTAGGCATGACTCCTGGGATTTTCCCACCAAACAAAAATATCAGGAAGCTGATCAGTGTCATGGAAGTGGCCTACAAGTGACTGAGATCACTTGTGAAATCTGTGTAGTCCAAGGTGCAAAACGGGCACTTCATTTTATGTGTTGAGTCCTAGGTATGTACATTCTCATGTGAGCTTCTTTCGTAACTGCAATCTAAATACCTTCCAACATGTTAACCTAGAACTTTGTCGTATGCAATCAAGAAGAATAGGTGTACCTACTAATCTTCAGCACCTGTTTTCCTTGATGTGGTATTAGAACTACAGCTTATCCTTCTTTATACCCATTACTGATCTGAAATGGTTTGTTGTCAGACAGGGCATACTCCTTGCCTTGTACAAAAAGGCACCAATAGAAGACAAAACCAAAGCAATTGTGTTTAAACAACTCTTGTAGTTACTGTAGGTTTGTCATATATGGAATTAAAAGAGCAGAATTTTTACATCTGTAAACACATCTGTGACAAACTCTGAAGCTGAAAAACCTTCTAGCTTCTGGCTGAACAATTTTATGCACTAAGGAATACTCTAAAGCCTCAGGAAGAGGCACTTCAGCATTGCTGAAAGTTTCTGGCCCATTCACATCTGTCAAATTGTGAAGCATCATGGAGCTGGGCTGATGCATCGTGGGTCAATCACTGGGGCATGTCACAGTTGCAGTAACTCATGGTTACTTTGCAGAAGGTAACTTGATGCTTTTATAACATGATGGAATTGATAGATCTAGATCTGTCTGACATTTCCTGATTGATTTTAAGTATTTCAACAGAACACACAAAAATAAAACTATTTCCTACTTCAAATATTCAGCATTTCAGAATTTCTGTTGTCCTTGGGAGCCAACATTGTATCTCTGTATATCTCTCTGTATCTCTGTTTATCCCCACGTATCTCCATATAGCTGCTGCATTGCAAATGAAAAACCACAATAAATCTGATTTTTCTCTTGTCCTGGTTGCAGGGCGGGGCAGTGCTTAGTGCCACGTGCGTGTGGCTGGATTGCTATTCTGTACCGCTATCATCATTGCTGGGGGGGGTTGTCCCAGGGGAAGGAAAGGTGAGCACCCCCTGTGCAGGGGGAAGTAGGCTATTTTGCTCCTCTCTTCAGTGGGAAGGTTGTTTGGTTTGTTGCAGATCCCCTCCTCTGCTGCTGCTGCTCGTCCTCTACCTGTTCCTTCAAGACGCAGCTCTAAGAGGTGGTGTTAAAAGTGGCAACACAGCTCCAAGACAGGCTGAAAATCAACACCGGTGTGGGAAGTGACACATGAAGCCAAGTGGCAAAGGCGAGCCCAAGCCCAGCCGAGTCTGACCAGAGCCAAAAGGAGCCAAGCCAAGCTGAAGCTGCCGAGCCGAAGGAAGATGAGCGGAGCCGGGCAGAGCGGTCAAAAGCAGCACTGCCAGTAGCAGTGGGCTTGAGCCCAGTGTCTGAAGCCATGGTGCCTCACAACACACTCTCTAGCTCTCGGGGGGTTGTCCCTCAGTTTTTTCCAGAGAGCCAGCCACAGGAAGCCGCTGCCATCTTGTCTTTGTCCCATGGGTCATATGGACGCAAGGTATGGTGGAGCATCTGCCATCTTATCTTTGTCCCAAGCAGCCACACGAAACTAAGCTGAGGTGGTGAAAACCTTTTGTATAAGTAAAGCACCTTCCCTTTTTGTATTAAAATTAATATTTTAATAATTTTTTCTTCTGTTACTAGGTGTTTCTTATCCCTTTTTATATTGCATTTCATTAAATTGTTATCTCAACCTATAGTCTTTGTCAAGAAGATGACCTAATCTGGCAGCAGCCTCATAATTCAATTCAGGTAAGCTAATTTTCTGCAGAACACAAAAATCATTTTACTTGCAAAGCTATTAAAAGCAAATTTGCCAATTATACAGAAGTAGAGTAGCTATTACCAATCCCTGTCGGTTACTTTGCAGAGCAGCATTCTTATTTTGATCAAATAATTTAAGAAGTCCTCTTTGTCTGGAAAGTTATGATCAGAGATCTTGAGTTGGAAAAGCAGAAATATAGCAAAAGTAGAGTAGCTGAACAAAAGGTAGTCTAAAGTATATCAAACAAGGAGAAAAAAGTCTGTGTAAGATGATTTTCTTGGTGTGGTGATCTTAATTGATGTCATCCGTAATGGGAATATTCTCAAGTGAAAAAAAGGTAATGTTTCATAATAATGAAAAAAGTCACAGAATCACCGAATTATAAACTTAATAAATAATGTTTATTGTTGAAACAAAGAACTATAAAGGCACTTTATTTTTCACTAGACGTGTGGAATTATACCATATATGTATGTATATTTATGCATATACAGAGGAAACCCACTTAAGAGGGTTCGCCTGTGCTTCCCCACTTTGTGCTGTGTTTTGTGCTGGAACTGGATTTGTAGAGAACTGAAAAGCATAATGGTTGTCTGGTAGCTGTGCTGAGAGTACAAGGTATCAGTCCCACACCTTCACCTGCGAAGGGTCACCCTAATTGTCCAGATTATTTATGGCAGGAGTTTGGAATTATATAAAAAGCCAAAGTATCTAGCATTTAGGAAACAGGCATGGATCCTCCATTCTAGGACCAATCCAATTGGGTTGTGCTACATGCAGAAGGCTTCATTAGCACCCAGTCTTTTAAGGAATTTGTAAGGAAACCAGAAATTACTGTTTTACTTGAAAGATTTTACACACCTTATGATTGAATAGGAAGGATTTGGTCTTTCAAGGTTAACACACTGCTGCCCTTGCTGTTCTATGCATCTAGTAGCTGCAGGATGATAAACTGCCCCAGTGAGATTTGCCCCTTCTGCCAGTGCCCATGGAACAGCATAGTGAATATTTGTTTTTCTTCTTTTGGGCCGTTGTGTGCTGAATATGGGATATAATAGGGATTCAAGTCTACATAATTGTGCTGAGTTATAGCTCTCTCCTACAGCATGGTAAGATCTTCCAACAGCATCCTAAAAAATGGAAGCTGGGCAAGCTGCCTTTATCCACTAATATCCAAATTCTCGTGATGCTTCCTAACCACATTGCAAATGCTCTCACTGCCCAAATACCCTTTCAACCATTTCACTCCCACTAATCCTTCCAAGCTCTGTAATTACGCACTGCCTTTTTCTGTTTATACTTATCTGCATTATTTAATCTCTCTCATTCATTCTTCTTTTGACTTGTTTGCTTTTTCAGAGTTGTCTTTGCCTTTTCATTTCAAGTCAAATCAGAAATTCTGTCAAAATCAGTTGCAGGGCCTGTCATACCACATTTCAACTCTGAGTGCCAGATCTAAGAAGTTCAAAGTGTCAGAACAATTTAGGGAATATTATGATAAAAAGTAAAAGGATAAAATCCATTTAAGCAACACTTGCACATTTCCCTGCTTGCTTATACTACCTAGATATTTAAAGACTTTTTTTTGAAAAAATATTTCCTTTGTTTCTTACTAATGACAGATGTGCTTTTTCTCCTGGTGATATTTTCTCCATCGTTGAAATGAGAAATACATTCATTTGCAGGAAATTAGGAATTAGGTTTAATGATTTTTCTTTCATAATGAGCTCTTTTTATGTCTTTTTCTCAAAGAACCCATGACAACAGCTGGTCAAAGAGTTAATTACCCATGGAAATAAAACAATTTTGGTCTAATTAAATTAATGGGAACATTTTCAAGTACATCAGAAGGGCTAATGAGTGATATTGTTGAAAATCATTTGATGTATTGTGCATCCCAGAAATGGACACTACAGTCCATGAAACAAATTGATTTAAAAAGTATTCACTTGTATTTAAAAACACGTACAAGTAGCTACAAGTGAGACAACTACCCCAACGTTCACATTTTTGTATACTCTCGGAGGGTGACTGGTGTGCACTGTTTAGCTAATGATGGACAGAGCTATGCCATGAATGCCTGATCATTTGATCTTAAGGTATTTAATTATACACTGGCACATACAGGAAACTCATACAGACAAATTTTAGAAAAACCTGGAAATTAATTTATCCCAGGGAAGCTAGAGCTGCAAAGCTCACCGACAAGCTGCAGCTCCTGGGGTATATAAGCCCTTGCTTCTGCTTCCAGAATCTTGGAAGCCCTGCACGCCTGTGAGGGTCCCGGTTCAGAGGGAACAGTGCAGACAGTGCTAGGCTGGGAGGAATTGGTGTCCCTAGGCCCCTGCTGAGGTGCTGTGGGAAGCCAGGGTCACCTGCAGCCCCAGGAGTGCCATCAAGGGCACCCCAGTGGAATCTCACCTACGTTTCTATACGTCTTTGTCAAACCAACATATTCCTGTTTTCAAGGGTCTTGTGCAGACTTGTGTTACAGTACCCTGCTGGGACACAGCTGTACAGGGCAGCTCCTGTGTCAGCTTTCGTGGAAGAGCAGCTACTTCTGAATTCAGTGTTTGTGAAGAAAACCTTGTACACGTGGCAAAAAAAAAAATCTATTGATCAGTCACATTGTCTTCAGTAGGACAAAAAATACCTACATGCCAGAGGAGCAGTCCTTTTGGTTTTTTTCCTTGTGCTGAAATATGGGTTGGATGTATATGTTCTTTAACACTGTACTTTTAAGGGGTTTAAGGATGTAGCATCTTCCATCTCTGATGTTTTGGGTTAGCGGTAACACTACTTCAGGTGTAGTATTAGTGACCCAGAACACCTTAGATGGAAGATGCTATAGACTAGTATCCTTCCTCTCTGAAAATGTCCCTTGGCAAGTTGTTCAATTGGCCTAAAAACTGTGTAGGAAAAAACACCATAGGAATAAATAATGTTCTCTATCACTGATTGTGAGGACTGGGAAGCTGAAGTGCCCCAAGTCTGTCATGACCCTCACCTGCTAGCCTCAAAATCCTGTTTCTGAGAAGTCGTGTTTCTAAACACTTAAGAACTAAAGAACATGTAAACTTCATAGTCCCTGGGGCATGCGTAATTTTTAATTTTGGATCAAGAATGACTGACCAATTAGTTTATCAAAAAGAAGTCAACATGGATATAAAGTCCATAATCTTCACTTTTAAGCTAAGGTTTACAGTAGATCTTTCTAACCTGCTCTTTCCAGTGTCTTGGTACTGGATTTCCAATGGAAAATGATGGTGTGGATTAGAGTCCATAAAAAGCACTTCCCTGCCTTTAACTTTCATCACTGTAATGACCTGGTGTACAGATCCATTTCTTATTTGATTTCTCTAACACACAGAAAGCTGGCCTCTATTTTGTTCACAGTCCGGTAGAAAACAATGACTAATGACAAAATACTGCCGAAAATTATTTTGTCCAAAATTGATGGCTGTGTCTACTGGGAAGAGGGCAACACTTCAGAAGAAACAGAATTTGAGTACCATGATACTGTATGAGGAAACTTTTCTGTATACTAGTAAATTCACTGCTACATAAGTAATGCTGCCACAGGACCCCAAATCCATATTTTTCCCACCTGAAACAGCCCTGTGGCACTTGACTGAGATTAGCAATGATATGTGTGGACAAGGCTGCAAGGCTTGCTTATTTAATAAAAGCGGACTGTCCCATGCTGAGAAAGCCTGCTGTCCACATCCATCATTACCACTGCTTTGCAGCTCATGTAATTAGAATTCACGGGGGATTGTCTACCGTGCCTCTTCCTTGCAGAGACCTAAATAACCTGCCATACACCGAGATCTCCAGACTGTACACCTGCCTGGACGCGGGCAGTGAGCAGGATAATCCCTTTTTGAACTAAGTGAAAATGACAGTTCTCTTAGCTGAATTCAGGCTAGCCTACATTTTAGGGTTAAGCCAAGCTGAGGTACAATAAAAATAGCAACATTCTGGAGGAATTTGTAGTGAGTTTTTCCATTTTTTCTCTCTTGTTGCAGCCAATGAAACCTTCTTAGACATCTTCAAGCAAACATCTGAATTAATATATGATAAATGACATTTTAATGCAGGATACATTTTCTTTAGTGAATACGCACAACAGTGCTTACTGTCTTGTTACGTATAGGAAGATAAAACCACCATCTGACATCAAGTGGTTTGGGACAGCATAAATAAGCCCTAAAAATGACAAATCCAGTCCTTTGCAAATTTCCTATGTAGAATTTTGACCAAATTATGAAGATGTGTTAAAACAATAAACGAGGTCATAAGTAATTTTCTGCCTGGAAGACACAAATATTCCCCACCATAACTTTAGAAATTCACTGTCAGGTAGGAAAAAACAACATGGCTCTCCCTGCTGTACTTGGCACCAGGAGTTAGTTACCCCAGATGGCCTAGCACTGCTTACGGATGGGAATGGGAATATGTCACTTCTTCCTGAACAGCAGAGGAGTCTAGTCACTGCCTTTGGTTATGGTCTTGTGTGACCGTCTGTAGGAAAGACTTGAAAGGGTCACCATGTCAGTGGTCTGCACAAGCTTAGAGGAATCGGTCACCAACATTTCTCGGAGTAATAGTTGCAGTGAAATGTTGTTTGACATGTGCTAAGTAGATTAAATATCCTAGATTTTAGGCAAAAATGTTGGTGAGATGCTTATTTAGTAATCCATCTGAATTGACTACATAATCTTTCTGATCTTCACAAGCTGATGATCTGTCATTGACAGGGACTTAAGTATTCCCAGCCATAGGAATGCCACGTCATTTGAAGTAACATTATCTTCATTAGACTGCACATTTTATTTGTGTTCATGATTTTTTTTACAATAAAAGTATTAATTTAAATTTACACGTTCCATCGGTTTAAACAAAAATCAATTAAAAAGGCAGGATGTTGTGAAGCAGTATTTATGAGTACAGCAAACCTTCTTATGATTTTCATAGGAGCTTTTTATTTCCCTAAATAAAATTGCATAATTCTCGTTAGGCATCACAATGTTCAGCCAAATCCCCCACAACTATAAATGGAAGAAAGTTACAAAATCAATACACTCAGAGTTGTTTCCTAAGAGACTCCTAACAGTCATTTTTGAGTCATGAGGATGGCTGATAATTTTGAGAAATTTTGGTATTTTACTATTCTGGAATGGGGATGGGATTTGAAAGGTCTTTTTTCTTCTATTTTCATCCAGCATGAAGGCAATGGGCAAATTTCCCTTTTCTTTGGCAACTTTCACTATTTTTACATATGCAGTACTCCTAGACTCCCCTACGATTATTTTTCTTTATGATTTTTCCATCCTGGACTCTGTGACAGTTTCTGTCTAATTTGTTTTTTTTTTTATTGGCAACAAAATATTCTATATTTTTTGATTGAAACTAATTTGAACCAAATGTATTTAATTCCAACCAACAACTGCAAGCCAAATTGCTTCCTTCAATTACATCCCACAAAACATTTCTCTGAGCCAACTCTTGCTTCTTCCACTAAGGAAAATAAGCTCGCTCATGTTGACATATTTTGTGTCTCAAGATATTCCAGAAGAACACGGCCATGTCTGCTCTCTCTGTGGAGATGACTACATGCATGTATTTCAAGTATTTCAAGCTCTAACCTACATTATTTGTTCTTCTCCATGGCTACCAAGAGTAATTCTTCATGACTGAGAGAGACTGAGAGTGACTCACTGGGTCTCTCAAAAACATAACACGTGTTATCTCTTAAAGACATAGTGTGAGTATCTTGCATAGATATAATGCGAGTAAAGCGCTGACCAACAGAGATCACGCTAAAACTGACCCTGCCCCAACTGCTGCAAGTACTGCAATGTCTGAAATAACTGTGATGCCATTCTTGCAATAAATAGTAGGAATGCAAGCAGTAAGCAGCCTAGCAGCCGAGTTGAACCATGCAGACAGCATCTCAATGGAGAGTTGTCCTCACGCACACAGCAGGAGGTCTTGGAGCCAGAGCCACTCATTTCTCACAGTGGCCAGGGGTGACCTGTCATGTCTGATCCTGCTCACTCCCACAGCTGCCTGCCATGAGCACTAGCAAGGGCTGGAAGGGTTAAATAAATTGGGTTTTTTTGAAAAGGACTTAAATTCACTGTGCTGAGCTTCATTTGTTTAAGTGTTTTCCACTCCTAAGCATTGACTGAAACAATAAATTATTTTGAACGAGACATGTTCTGCTCATCACTGAAAAATATTATGGCAATACGTCCACCTAAGATAACTGAGGCAACATTTCCTACATATGTGGAGTTAATACCCTTCAGATAGGAAGTTGTAAAATCTAATCAGAATCACTGTCTAGTCATTCAGTAAATAAAAACCCAGTAAACAACCACATCTCACTAGACCTAGTAGTCTGATGTGTAGGAATAGCAGTATTATCTTGCTACTTTTGTCTGCTATATATTTTATCAAAAAGTGTCCTGAACTTAAAGCTCCAAAATTTTGCATGTTACACTGTTTGAATGTGTATGCACATATATAAAGTCTATATAAAGCTATGCTAAACCACGACATGCAGTAGCGTTGTTGCTTCCCCTGACACCCTCATCTTTTCTATTCTTGCTGCATACACCTTTTTAGGTCAATATAGTCAATTATATCATGATTCTTACTTACAGAATTGCCAGATTTTGCACTGAAATATATACAGCAGTAATTTTAATTGCTGAATGTAAAAAAAAATCCCCAACCACCACCAAGTCAGAGTTCACAGGGCAGGGTTGCTCCCAAATGAAGCACAATACACTGTCTTCCTTTGGAGCAGATAAAAGCATGGTGGTATCCATCTGATACAAAAAAACCCAAACAGCTGGGAATGATAATTAAAAGACAAAAAACCAGAAAAATAGAAAAGTAAATGTCCTGTGAGAAGGGGAGGCTTCCTTGACCTTTAGTGTGGGAAGATTTACTTGACCCTTAGTGTTTGATTCGTCTGTCAGTGTCCAGGAAAGCCGAGACCCTTGTGCCTGACCACTCTGTCAGTGGCCCGTTGGGGGGACCCTTCACTGGGCAGTCCTTCTGGATTGGAGGGTGGTTCCCCTGGCTTAGTCAGGGAAACCAGCAGTGTAAGGGAGACTCCTCAGCAGATCTTCCTCTTTATCAGAGTGTGTTACCCACTGCCAGTGACTGCTAGTCCCCATGGAGGGCTCACACTCACAGTTTATGGAGAAACAATCTTTATTAATGTAAAATCATGACAGGTTAAGGTTCAAAGGTTGTCGGTGGTAGTGTCTGACTACAAAAATGTATTCAAAGCAATACACAGACAAGCTCTAATCCCCAGTAAAATACTCACTGCGCACAGAATATGATTCTTATCAATAGGTGTCCCTGTGGGGGAGAAGACAGGTTCAGCCCATCGACTGATCCCAGCAATTTGATGGAGTCTTCCCTAACTTTCCCCCCACTGTCAACTTATTTTTATACTATTTCTCTGTGTTTAGGTGGAGCTTGAGTGACTCTAGTCATACATACCTTTGTTACTGATTGGTGTCAAATTCTCTCACTTAACTTTTAAAGACACAATCAAAAAGAGTATGGAGTGTGTGGCCAGTGAGGAGGGGTGGTTGCACCTTGGAGGTGGGTAACTTTGGGATGGAGGTGTGCTTTAAGATTATTATTAGGCTTTAATGAACCAAGTTCATTTGAGGAGAGTGATTTAGACATAGTTGTTGTCTCAGCAGCAGGACAGGTTCCCCTCCCTTCCCTGGCTGCCAGGTGCTACTCGGCTTGTCAGCTGCAAAGAATCATCCAGTTCCCTTCCCTGCAAGGATCTCCAGAGCCTGCCTGTGGTAACTCCACACAGCTCCACCCTCCATTCCATCCCCATTAGCAGATGTGTGAATGGGGAATCATCAAGGAATAGCTTTCAAGTCACGCCAACCACATTCCATCCAGGGAGCAGCAACTGTGATTTATCCTATAATTTCCGTACTGTTATAACCCCTGTTAAGATGCCAATACAACTCCTCAGTTTCTTCTAACTGTATCCTGAGTTACCTGTCCACAGGGTCTCCAGTCATTTTCCCACAGTAAGTGTGTGTAAATTTTCAAATTCTGTACGAGGGACTCTCTCTGGTGTTTCCTCCTGAGGGTTTCTCCAGAGTCTGTGTCCTGACCCCAACAGTGGAGTCCTGCAGACTTTGGGACTCTTGGGGCTCAAGTAACCTGTGGTCCCCACATGGGAGCCTTGCCACCACATTGTTCCCACCAATGGCCCCTCTGCTTTTCAACAGCCCATCATCTGTGCCTCTGTTCCTGCCTGTGACTACCTCCTCCCATGCCCAGCTGTATTAAAGAAGCCATGAGACCGAGTTTCATTATGTTTTGTGGGGTTTTTCCTTGTGCAATGTTCTCTGGTTTATGTCCCAGTTTGCAAAAAACTGGGGTCTACCTGTGAGCAAGCCATACTGTATTTATGTGTGTGCCTCTCTGAACTTTGTATTTCTTTTCCACAAATGGGTGGATTGCTTATTTTCCTTTTCAAGTCTTCCCGCTTTATAAGCTGTCTTAAAATAACATTGGAATAATTTAGCTGACAATTTATACGGGTCACTACTGAAAAGCATACTAAAAATGTGTATTTTTATTTTTGCTCTTTGTGGCCTATGGAAATATGTCTAATCAGCATAGCTGAGGAAGAATTTCTTTACTGTGCTGTGTGGGTGACTGTGCACTGGAACAGGTTGCCCAGCCGGGTTGTGGAGTCTCCCTCACTGGAGACCATCTGCAATTCTGTGCAATGTGCTCTAGCATGACCCTGCTTGAACAGGGAGGTTGGACCAGATGACCCACTGTTGGCCCTTTCAACTTTCCCCATTCTGTGATTCTGTTATAAAATTACTGAAGAATAAAATACCAAATTAAGTCTGACTAACTAGAAGAAAGAGAAACAAAGGTACAAGTACAGGATGCCACGTGCCAGAGTAGACAGAACTATCTACGTGGAACACAGTGATATTGCTGAGAAAAGTTTCAGTAAATGGAAAGCTTCCAAGAAACCTGATTTTGGAGCAGGCCACATTCCTGTCAGAAGTGCACCATCATGAAAACACAGCATGGGAAATTCAAGCATCTCTTCCCTGAGAATTGTCCCTGTCTCCGTTTAATCCCTGTCTAGACAAGATATGCATTATTTTCACACATGCCATGTAAGCAGCCCATCTGTTCCTCCCCACACCAAACAGTGTGCTGGATCCTGCCGTGCAGGGACTGCCTTCAGAAACACATGGTTATCCGACAGCTCTAACAGCTCCCCAGATAATTTTCTAAGGTGCAAGATATGTGGGAGCCCATCTGTCTGAAAATACAGCTTCCCTCAGACACCATGAGCAGCACTCTTTGTGTGATTCACAGGGGAGACGGAGCAGAAGGGCTCATTGGGCAGTGCTGGGGGCCAGAAGCCCATCACTTGTGCACGCACTGGGGCAACAGCAAACCCAAACCCACTCACAGCCTCAGAAGGCCTGGGACTTGCCCACCCAGCCACCAGCTTGGGCACCACTCCGCCAAACAGATACCTAAAACCAAGGTGTTTCAGTCACTAACTGAAGAAACCAGTTCCTCTACCCTATTGTCTTCTAATCCTACTGCTTTAGGCTAGACTGTTCTATCATATTTCATTAATATTTATTCTAATATCCAGATTGTGACAGATGACACTACAGCATTCAAATGTTTCCCTGTACAAATGAATTTAAAGCAGGTCCATAGCAATACTCATTAGGAGCACATTCCTTCTCCTCTTAGAAGGGGTCATAAAAAATTTCCCCTTATCCACTGTACAAGTCTGAATTTTTCCTCTTTTTTAAAAGATGTTATATCAATAACAATATATTTTAATAGGTAAGAAGAGTGGTATCTTTAAATTCTTACTACAGCTGCTTAGAAATAACTAAAAAGAGATACTCCTTTATATTGGAAAATATAGAGTTTTCTAATGCAACATAAGGCTTTTCAGTTTATTGCCTAAGTGTGATGAATCTTTTTCTTAATTTTTCTGTTTGGGAAAAGAATTTCCACCTCTTGAGCAATTTTTGGCCCAAAAGAACGATCAGCTGTGTAGGTAAGATAATTTATTTTTGTATTTACTGGAAATTTTTCTTATTCTCCCAAGTTGAGATTTCCTGATCATGACTACTCTCTGCTTTTTTGTAAATGATGTCTGAAACCAGTGGGATCCATTGAGAGAGCAGTAAGATGAGGACATATTCCAGAAAGGTCAAATGTGTGTCATTCAACTAGTAATTCTTAAATTCATTCCCTGTGTTGGGGTTTTGGGAGTTTCCCCTTCCGTTTTCTTTTTCTCTTGAGGAATTTTCCCCAAATATATTGCCGGGGCGATGAATTGCTGGGTGCTTGGGAGAAACAAAAGACCTGGCCACAGGGGGGAGGGGTCCAGCTGGCTACTCCCTTTCACCTGGGATTTTCTCCTGTAAGGTGGGGGGAAGTCGCAAGATTTGAACTGAAAAAAAGGGGATTGGCTGCAGACCCTGGGGGGCTGGTGTTGTCGGCGTTCGGAGGGAGAGAGGCTGCCATCATGGTGGAAGGAATTCGTCAGCGCTGCAGGCTTCTGCTTTTCAGCTGCCTTCCTTCTGCGGTGAGTGAAGCGTGCNGAGCTCGCTCCGGAGCGCCCCCTGCAGCCGCGGGGGAACCATCGCACCCGCCCCGCTCACCGGGAGCCGCCAGCGCCCCTGCCGGCTGTGAGCGGAACTGCACCCACGGGGAAAGGGCCCGACAGCCGAGAGAGGCTGGCACTGGGTGTGTGGTGCTGTTCGCTGTCACTGCCATAGGTATTGTTGTCTGTCTGCCTTGTTATACATATATATATATATATATGTAACAGTAAAGAAATGTTATTCCTATTCCTCATATCTTTGCCTGAAAGCCCCTTAATTTCAAAATTGTAATAATTCGGAGGGAAGGGGGTTGCATTTTTCATTTCAAGGGAGGCTCCTGCCTTCCTTGGCAGACACCTGTCTTTCAAACCAAGACACCCTGATATTCAGAGTGCAATACCTACTGCTACATTTCATAACAGTTTTCAGTTTCTCTGTTTTCTCCATAGACTGCCCTGAAAAAGAAAAATACAGGCTTTGGCTAGATTTCATGTTCTTTGTTCAGGGTTTTTACTGGGTTCTGTTTGTCATCAAATATAGTTCTTTGGCATTAGATTTACTCCAGGAACAACCAACACCAAAACAAAACAAACCCCACAAGCAATCACTTCCTTCTTTTCCAAGAGGCAAAGAAAGAAACTACTTGTGACAGTCTGACTCCAGGTGAAAAACTGCTCTTACTCTTTGTTTTTAAGCAGGATGCTCTGCCAGGAATAGGGTGAAAACAACTCAAACAATAACTTATTAGCAAAGCCATCACTGGTGAATGAAGAAGGGGATGGCTTTTGGTGTTGAAGAATGCTGGGACCAACCTGACTCATCAAACCCAAAGTTAAACATCCTGATAGTGAGGTGGAGGTGTGGCAGACCTGATAAAGCACCTGACAAAGGAACAAACAAGTGACACTACTGACAATTTATTTAAAGCTGCTGAGCTGAGTCAGCTGGGCCAGGGATTAATGACTGACTCTGAACCACTGTGAAAGCCCAGTGCCAGGTTTTAACGGCAGGGTCTTCTAACATAGTCCTCCTTGGAGTGTGTGGAGATTCCTCCCTTGAGTACGGACCTCAAAGTAACCCTAAGGTTACTCCTCGAGGTTGAGTGTTGGTATGGGTGAGTAACAACCATCTCAATATAATTAATTTAGTATAATTGCTTCAGTATTGCTTCAAAAATGGCACACTATAATGCTCTAGTAGTTACAGCTACCTATAATGTGTAGGAAATTATTTTGATTAAGATATTTTGGTTTAACCATTATCATAATAAATAATTTATTTCAGTATAAATACATCTAACTTGCCGTCCTTAATCCTGCAGGAAAAATGTGCCTGAAAGTTCACTTCCATCTATATAATCCTTTAGATTATAAAGTGTTGACAAAGACTGGGGCTAAGATTGTGGCATCTCAAGAGTCAGAAACGGTTAACAATTTGCCCAGAGAGTTACGAAGAGTGAGAAGGGAGTTGATAAACAGGGTCTTGCTGCGTCAGTGAAACAGACCTCATAGCTTTAAAGGAGGGCCCTTGAACAAAGGACGACCTAGGCATTTATACCCTTTGCACATATGCTGGGGTCTTCCTATTGAATTGTCACTCCTGCTGTGGCTCTTGTCACCTGGCTGGCATCACAGGTCCCTGTGCCCTTTGTAATGCAAGGAATTGGCACCAGTTCACAGTGTCTTGCCTCAGGCTCCTGCTCCACTGAGGGAGCTCAGTGTGCGGTGTGTACACGGAGCCAACTGGGTAGAAGGTGGTTCTAGCAGGGTGAGAGTGCAACCACCAACCCACAGATCACTGACTAAAGAAACCCACTGACTCAAAAGAAGAAGACTGAGCGTGCAGACTAATTAACATGAGAAGCGAGAGAATCATTCAACAAATAGAAGGTAGAATATTAATTAATAAGAAAACTAGCTAAATGGTGGCCAATGAATTGGGATTTTTTTTTTTTTTGCCAAAATACATATATAATGTAAAATACAGAGAAGTTTTGTTGTGCTAACTTTGTGGATTTACCACCTAGTACTCTCTTTGCACAAATCTTCAATAAGCAAATACCTCAGCTGTGTGTGTAAGATTGACTTACTGCATACTGGGTGATGAATATGGCTTTTAGGAACAATAGTAAGATCCAGCTGCACCTAGACTCATCTCCAAGAAGGAGTTTAGAAAATAAAGGTGTCCTTTCTGCACCTCATGACTTGATGGGAGGGCTTCTCCTACTCTGCCCACGACAGATGATTGTTCTCAAGGTCTTCCCTGTCTCACCCTTATCATCCCACTACTCTGCAGGGCATTGTTACCATGAAAGATAAACGTACATAAGCAGCATAAAGGAATATTTATATGTGTAATGGTCATTTCACACACAATTGCTCACGACATAGCACCTGGCACCCCCTGACCACACACCCCAGCAGAACTGGAAAAACACTGCCCCACTCCATTCCCCCAGCACATGGTGTGAGGTGGCATTGAAAAAACCTCGGGGTCCTGGCCCTGCTCCTCCTGGCTGCTGCAGAAGTTAGCCCAGTCCTGGATGGAACCACAACACCAGCACTGGGCAAGGATTGGCTTCCCATGCTGTTTGTAGGGACATACAGAACTCCTGGCTTCTTGTCATGCCACTGAGCAATCTCATACTACTAGACCAGACACATTTCACAGGCAGTCAATGAATATAAGGAGTTTTTGGAATGTTGAGCTCCCAGATAGGCTCGTATCTCTGCACGCTCCTATGCACGTTCATTTTAGAGCTGCTGGAGCCATCTTGCATGGCCACTGATGCCTTTCCCCTCCCCTCTTCTCAGGGTCACTCATGTCTACCTTTATGTGTCTGCAGCAGAGATACTGCACTTGCACTTCTTCCAGAAACATCACAGTGACCAAGGGAGGTAAAGTCATGGCACCGATTTCACAAGGATAAGTCTGACCCATGTCCTGCCTAGGTGCAGCAGGTTTCCTTGCTGGATGCTGCTGGAGCTCTTGCCCTGTGGTGATGCTGAGCACTGCTTCTGACACATGGCCCCTTGGCTGCCCCACAAGTCCATGCTCTGGCTGACATCATGTGACTGCTGCTTGAGGAATAATCTCTATCACATATCTGAAACATTTGACCTGCTAATTTCACTAGCCAGAAGAGTAAGCTAACAAGAACTCTTTTAAAAAGGCTGGCACCTACATTTCTTTATTTTATTGGCCGAAGTATGACATTTTAAGCTTCAATGACTCTTCAAGGTTATCTGTCTCAGAGCAGTTGAGTCTCACAGCTAATTGGACCCCCTCTCTGGATTTTTCCAGAGCTGCTGCAAGCAGGGAAGGTGCTGTGGATAATTTCTATGAGTACGGAAAAACAGCTACAGGGCCAGCTTTCAAGTTTTTTTCTACAGGCATTTTTTCCCCATGCTGAAGTATTGTAAATGTTTATAGTAACTGATCTAGGAGGTGAATGTCAGTCACTATATTGCAACAGCAGCTGTACATAATTTATGTTGTTATATAGTAAATCCCTGCAAGGTTTGGAAGGCTCTTTCAAGATCAGAGTTAAAATAGCTCCAATGAAACCATTCCATGTGGACACCTTTACTGTGTGTTTCAGACAGTTCCTAAAAAACAATCTTGGTGTTTTTCAACAGAGCTTCTGCACAGCAGGAATGGCCCCTGGTTCTCAGAGAAGACTGAAAAAAATTGCAGCTGGGTTATAATGAGGAAGACGGAGTGACTGAGACACTGCAGGAAGGGCACCGTGACCTACATCAGTAGTGCAAACTGTCCTACTCCCAGCAGGCAGACTTACAGTATGCAGAATCACTGTGAACTGTGCTTCATTGGTTATAAAAATTCTTCCTTGGGTATGAATCTCCAAAAGCCAAACAAAAATAAGTGATTTATGCAATACATGAATTAACTCAGTCAACAACTCTGGTTGGATGAGGAGCCATTTTTCACTTTTGAAGAGCATATCTACTTCCTCAGCCCTGTCCTTTGATCAGTGAGCAGGACTCATTTTTGACACCGTGCAGGGATGGTGGAGGTGGCTGGTCAGGAAGGCACATACTGGTGAGAAAGTTTCTGTGTCAGGAATGAGAGCAGCATCCTGGAACAATGTTTATGTCTTAGGTATATTTTCACCTACACCTCTGACAGCAGCTTGACCAGAAAAAAGTCCACATTCTCTTTTAGTCATATCCCTGCCTGCTCCATGCTGAATAAGCAGAGAAGTGAGGATGGAACTGTCCAAGTTTCTTGTGAGTTGAGGATGCAGGTTTCTCATACCCTTTTGGAGTGTCATCACAGTAGCTTACCTTTCCCTTTATAAAACTGAGGAAACAACTTTAAGTAAGGACAAATTGATCAGCTCCACTTGATGTCACATCTATAAATGTTCCTCCTCTGAATTTCATGCTATCACTTTAATCCTGAGGGCTCCTGACTTAAACTTGGTTTCCCAAAGTTGAAAATGCAGCTGTGACACCAGAAAAGTCTGTTAGGGAATGTTCCGAGCTTTTTTTTTTTTTTCCAAAAGCACTCTCAGAAGTAATAATAATAAAAAGAGAAAATCTAGATGCCCAATTTGAATATATTTCTCCTTATGTGCTGTAGTTCCTCACAAGTATCCCTACATTGCTGTTAGTCTGCTCATTAAGGAAAGTGAGGACTAAACTACCATCAGATCTGTTTAACATGCCCAAGAAATCAGAAAAGTGTTAAAAATCTGTTAACAGCAGAGCAATTTCAAAGTCTTGAATTTTCTGCGAGTTTAGAGAGAATTATTAGTCATGCAGGGCTGCAGAGAAGTGTCACTGCCCTTCAGCATGAAGGTAATTTATTTGATTTTATTTAATTTTGCCTGATTTTATTTGGTCTTCTCACCAGAAAGAAGTGGAAGCACAGCTTGAATCTACCCCAGCTGTGCTACCTTTGTGCTGGTGGAGATCTGCCAGCTATATTTCTGGGAGTGAAGAAGGGAAGGAGGGAGAGAAGGTCTCTGGGCCACCATGAGAAAATGAGGGCACCCCAGCTGGAGGGATGGGAAATGGGGAAAGGAAAAGGGATTATTTTGGCAAGAGGCTGTAAAGCTGCAGATACTGGGAATGGCGCTCTGTTCACTGAGCAGTGTTTTGAGTGGTGTTCTGCTTGCTATTAGCACAGTGTGGACCCCAGCAGCCTGTGGCAAGCCCTGGTTTTGATTGTCCTGAAGAGACTTCCAAAAGAAGGATATGAATATGTCAGTCAGCTGCACTGGGACCTGTAGGGGCCTCTGCACTTGCCCAGTGCCACTTGTCAAGGGTAGGAGAGGTGCTGGTGCTGTCACAGAGGCACTTCCATGTGTATCCTACTAGAGAGCAGTATGATCCATATTGATTTCACCTACCTCTTACTCTCTTCTTCCTATCTCCATCTCTGCTAGCCTCAATCTGCAGACCCAGACTGTGGATCTAATCCCACTAATCCTGCTTCTCCAGTTTCTCTTCTTTCAACTGCTCGACATGCTTTCTTTTGAACATCCCACAGGTCCCTGAGCTCAGGGTTGGATATAGCCATTTCCTCCTAGCTTTCTAAACCTCAGTCTCATGGGAGCAGCTACTGTGGCTTGTCCAGGACCAGGGAGCTCTTATACAATTAGCTTCCTCCAATTTCTAGCAGTATCTTTGATGGTTGATATCTGGATGCTCAGAGCTATTAGTGTGCATGCTTTAACACTTCAGCTGCAGAATAGACCATCTCATCTGCCTTGGTTCTGGGCCCCAGGAGACAGCTCTGCCTCCTGAAAGCACCCTTGCACAGGAGGAATGACAGGTGAAAAGTACTTTTAGGTTATGAAGTCCTTGGAATCTGAAAACATTTCCTCCTCAGGAGTTAATGATGACTGTTAATAAAAATGGAAGCATTTAGAGTACTGGATCACAGGGCTAGCTTACTGCATACACTCAGTGTCTTTGGAGAAGGTCATTAATAAAGTTGTTTGAACCTCCTAAACCTGTGTGGGTTCTACTAAAGCCAAACAAAGTCAAACAAAAAATGTTCATTACATTAGAAGGCAAATAAGATTTGTAGCAGAAGTTACATTCTTAAAATGATGGATCTAAATCTTTGGTAAATCTCCTGGTTCTGAAAGAGGAATTAGGGTGTTCTATCACCCTAATTATGCATACAAGTCTTCACACTGACACAAGCTGGCAGAAGGTAGAGAAGGCTGCTTATAGCTCCAGCCTTCTTAACGAGGAAGATATTTATGGAAGCTGACATGAAGTAGCCATCTCTTGTGCTGCCAGATGCTCACATTTAGAGATGCTATCCAAGCTGACAACAGTTTGCTGTGGATCTGGACAGCTGGTGGGGGCTTCCAGGACAATGGCATGAAGACTCAGAAGTCCCCCAGGTTTGTGTGCTGCCTGTGACCAGCATTTATCAGTCTCCAGCCCTTCATGAAACAGTAATGGTGACAGCAAAACTTCTTGTTGATCTGATGAGTTACAACTGGTTTCCATTTTCAGGTGTATTTTTTTCCTTTGCAGCCTCCTCAACTCTCCTACCCGTGCAGATCAGAGGAAAGAGCAGGGGAGAGGGATGGGAAGGCAACACCTTTCTCTTCTGGTCACATGAATCACTGGGCCAGTTCAGCTACCTGTTAAGGGTCCAAGGGGAACCACCTGCTACTGCTCAGGAAGAAACTGGCTGCAAGACAGGTGAATAGGCAGAGGTGCTAAGAGGAATAAAGCTCCAGAGCTCATATGTTGAAGTCCTTTGTAGCTCCTTAGCAGAGTGCAGGCTCAAGTTGGGCCATTGCTCTTGCATTGCTGTGCATCAGGAAAGCCGTAGTGCATGAGGTTGGTTGTGCGCATAAAAAATTTCAGTTTGGTAGGTAAAACTTGTTTCTGACTTAGATAAGACTGCCCTGAGTTAGGGTGTTCTATTACACATGTACTATGGTCTACAGTCACGGACATGGACAAGCCAGGTGAGACTGTGTAACAGTGTCAAGGTGCCATGGTCAGAATCCAAGCTCAGGTCTTGAGATTGACTATGAAGGGCAAGATTTACACCAGTGAGCTTTACTGAACTTCTATTCTCACACAACTGTTTTCCTCTGAAACACTGGGGTTTTTTTGTTAGGGGTGGGGGTTTAGTTGTGGTTGTTGTTGTTGTTTGTTTCCTTGTGTTTTTAAGAAAAAAGTTGTTTTTCAAAACTGAAAGGAAAAATAGATAGTAATTTTAATTACTCTTACACTCTTCATTTTCAACCAGTGACTTCTGCTGCCACCAACAGAAGAGAGCTCACACATATTGATATTTAGAGGTTTTACCAAGAAGAGATTGAAATGAAGTGTTTGGATGTTGTTGGTACATCATAGCTTGTGGATGCTGAAAAGCTTTGGTAGAGAAATCTTTCAGCTTTTCTGCAGCGTTTCGTGGGAACTTTGCGGTTCTCACAGAAGCTATGAAAAACACTGCTACGAGTTCTTGTAAACCAAGTCTTTATCTTGCACCTGGGTTTGTTATGCAAGATTGCTATGGTTCTAGCTTTCTGATATTTTGAAACAAGTGTCTTGGAGCTTGACCAATCCCCTCAGGGGGTAGATGGCCGAGCACCCAATTGTCTTATGACATTCAACACACTCTTTGCGATCCCTGTTATAAAAGATGAATTAATTAATTAAGAAAGAGTCAGAACTGCTTTCCCTTCTGAACTTGTGACATTCCTTGCCGTCAGTGTCGCTCACAGCGACAATAGCTGCCAAACATTATGTGTATTTTAAAATTTTAATTGTGCAGAAAAATGTAAGGCAGATCCTGATAAACACAGACATAAGCCAGCTGCAAAACATCATCGCAGCCCATATGGATATAAAATTTGTTGCAGAGTAAACTTAGGTGCCCCTCAGTCACTAAACTATTGTCTTAGCATTTTGTGTATTGATAGAGCAGGGTATCTGAACTCTCTCTTCTTCACTGTGCTGGTTTAAAACCCTGCCCGAAAATTAAACCCACTCAAGCTGTCCCTTTTTACCCCTGCCCCTTCCAATGATGGAGTGGAGGAACAGAAAACTAGGAGAGATTCTAAACTGAAATCACAATTTACTGAAAAGTTGCAATAACCCCATCAATTTTAATAAAATAGTGTACAAAAGAGAGAGTGTTTTATCCATAAAAGGGCATTCACCACCAAACAAAAAAAACGCTTCTGAAAGACAGTGCCCAACTTGATCACCAAACAAAGGCAAAATGGCAACCATTCTTGCATGCTCACCCTGTGGGAAAACAAAGACAATTTATCAGGGAGGCTCTTGCATCTTAAAACAAAACCACCCCCCCTTTCCCCAAAAAAACCACCCAGAAAGCAGGGACAAAACAGAACTTTGAAAGCTAGTTTGTCTAAACAAGGAGTTGTGCTGCTGAAACAATGACTTCCGGCCACCTGGCAGGACTCGGGCTCACTTCAGCTCTCCAGTGGCAGCTGTGGTGGCTGCATTTGAGGCTGTCTCCTGGCACTCAGCAGTAACATGGTCCTGACCCCTGGCCTCACGCACCCTCTCGTGCAAGCCCAGCAAAAATGCCAAACCTTCTGTTTCTGGCCACGGCTTTTTTGTTTTTTCTGCTGAAACCACGCCCTCAGCAGTGATGCAGGTGGTATCAAAGAGACAGCGCTGAAAACTCCAACCACTTGTCTCTGCACCCAGGACACCCACCTTTTTTTTTATTATTATTTCTTAAATTATCTTTACATCAAATATCTTATTTACAGCAGTGTAAAAGCAGAGATTGAAAGCAAATATCAATGATTTCATTCCCAAATGGCTAACTGGGTATTTTTCTTACCTGTAAGCTACGGATTTTAGGTAAGCTGCAGGGTCAAAGGGTACTTCACATAACATTGAGAGCATAAAATATAGACACTTTAGGTTAAACTAAGACATAAAGCAAACCTCGTTTCCAAGATAACATGCAAACCCAAAGTTCTGCAGTAATTAAGCCTCTCTCTGGCTTTAATTTAAAAAAAAAAAAAGTAAACAGTGGCTACATTTTCCCTCAAATTCCAGGTTGTACTGATCTAAATGGAGCTTCAATCTATAGCTACCAGTTTCAGATCCTTGCAACATCCTTCCTCTCTTCTATATTTATAGTCTGTTTCACTGAGCATATTTGTGCCCCTGGCTCAGCAGGGGTTTTAGCCAGCAGATTCAGAGGCAGTAGTTGTAAGAAAACTTGTAGGATTTCAGACTTCTTTACAGTGGGTAGCTGTATATAAAACAAAGGAAAGCCAAGCACAGGAGTTGCTGTACTTGGCATGAGCTCTCCTTTTGCCCACTCTTAGTCAGGATCCTGGGGACGTTCTGTACAAGAATCACCATATCCACCACGGTGTTTTTGACCTTGGTCACTGAGTGTGTTTATTTTTGCCTTTATTTAAAGTGACACAGGAAGAGCTTAAAATGAGGACTGCAATAATGACATTACAGAAGTAACTCAAAGCCTCTGCCTCTGAACATTAGCCTAGATCCTTATGCTATATAGGTTTTGCATAATTGCTACCAAAATATCATTTACATCTCCAAGACCATTAAGGGGGCCAGTGCCCAAATTAGCCCTCCGTGGAGAGGCTGCTGTTACTAGAGGTATGGCAGAGATGCATAAGCAGTGTGGGGGAGTATCAGAGCCCTGGTACAACAGTCAGCCTTGACAGCTGGGATGAGACTGGCCCCACTGCAGACAGGAGACCATGCTGACCACATCTAGCATGACACAGGGGTTTTTTGTTTTCACAGGATAGACCTTCCTCCTTGCCTTGGAGACAGGGCTCACCTGCTGGAAGAGCAATTACCCAGTCAGGACAGGACCACGGCTTTCCTCCTCCATCAGGCTTTCCGAATCAAAAATGGCATTGTCTCCTACCTCCAGGGAAGCAAAGGTTATCAGCACAGGGAGACTGATGACTGGCTGCTGAAAAACCTCAGGCATGGTTAAAAAGCTCAGCCAGGACACTGAAGTAATGCATACTGAAGAGCATTTCCCTTGCTTTAGTGGCGCAGCTCTAGCCCATGGTCCATCCATGGTCCATATTGATTCCAGCAGCAGCAAAGTTCTCATCATAGCCACTATATTGCAGTTAAATTCTGATTTTTTTCTTGTACAGTGGCACTTGCAGTTACTTATGAAAACAGAGGGGAGGTGACTGGGGAAAGTAAAGGAAAAAAAGTGATATGAAATAAAAAGCAGATTAATGAGTTTTGGTGGTGTTTTAATTTAAAGGCTTAGATTCTATTTGCCTTCAGTTTTGTTGGAGTGTGGAGACTGAGCTCAAGGGAAATACAGATAGTGCTGGATATTTTGTCCAAGGGAAATAAAGAGTGAGTGTATTTCCTTCTAATGTGTAACATCAAGACTCAAGTTAGGGTTTACTTCTTATTTTTACTTATGAAAATATTCTAAACTATACAAACTTCTGCACAATCAAAATTGTGGAAACTATTCAAAGTTCAGTACAGATGGCAATGAAGGTTCGGGCTCACGTTTTGTTAAAACTGATAGATGGTTTTGTGTTAGAATCCCGAATACAGAGAATGGGAGACATTTATTAAAGCACGAAATGTGTCAGTTTTGTACTGGAGATGCATAATGGGTTGCCCTTCTTCTGCCTAAAGACCTTTGGTTATGTGCTATAATTTGTCAGATTTATGTGTGACATTTACCAACACCTGTTTCAGGCAAAGATGTAAAATACAAAAAATATTCTGAAATAGAATTTCAGAGATTTTTTTTTTGTCTTTGAAGCCTCAAATGTCTTACAAATGCCACTAAATTCACCATACAATTGGTTTTCTGTGTACTTCAAGAAATAATTGATCTCCTATACATTTTTGTCAAGAACTATGCAATTATGGCTCACCTGAATTTAATCTGAGTTAAACTTAGGGTCTGTGCTAGTTTCATACTGATTTTATTTTCAAGACTTTGATACTATGGTAGTAAGCAATGCTATAAAACCATTTACTTACTTGTACTAGTTTGAAAGCAAACCAGTGAGAGACTCAAAATCAGAACTATGATTTAATAGGAAAATTAAGATAAAGGCAATAATACAGAAACACTGGCTTAAACTGACAGAGTCAGAACACAACTTGACACCCTGCTAGGCAGGGTGGTGGTAGCAGTCCCATTAAATAGTGGCTGCAGTCCTCCTGAAGTGATAGATGTGGTTCTGTTGAAGCAGTGATCCTGTAGAAGGGTCTGGTCTTCCTCTGAAGGTCCAGTGGTGGTTATGTAGCTCTTGTCCTCTGGGTACCCAGTAGTTAAGGGCTGCCTGTGGTGTTCCAAACCTCAGATTATGTCCAGGTAGGAATGCTTGGTTCCTCTCCCTGGGCGGAGCATCTCACAATGGGATGGTGTAATTTTAGGAGTCATGCAGTGAGGCTGGATGGCCCATTAACAGAAGATACACCCCGGAGGGAGTTACCAGGGATGTGTCATGGAGAAGAGATAAAGAACGCTGCCCCATTGTGGGCCTGGTTTTAACAGATGGTGAATAGAATACATACTTTTGGTTACATCTTATATTGTAACCTAAGACATTATTTTAAACTGTCCTAAACTATAAACTGTTATTTTAAACAGTTCCTCTAACACTATCCAGATCAAGCATCTGCAGTACAGCTTTGCTAGAAATACGCTGTAAGCATCTAAAGGGTAATCTTTTCCCCGGGTTATAAATTACACTTCTCTAGGTCCTAATCTCAGGTGCGTGTTTGCTTAGTGTATTATGGTTGTGAGGATTGTATAAGGGTAGAGCACTGACAGCACACAAAACAGTGAAGTGAGAACATGTCAAAGCCTTTAAAGAATTAGTAGGGATTTGGAGAATTTCTTTTGGCATGTAGCAAATCAGAGTGGCTGAGCAATGTTGATTTCTCAAGCATTAAAATAAAAAGAAAGGTTCCATCAGGAAATCTGATTCTCTCATACTCTCAATCTTCCCCAAAGCAGGAAGAATATCCTTCAAAAAAGACTGTGTTGGAGAAAATGTTGGCATGCTGTTGCCGCTAAGAATGAAACTGAGCCTGACTAAACACGTTCCTCTGCCAGAGCCAGAGAAACGTCCCAGTTGTCACTGCATCAGGGACATCAAAAGAATTAGTGTCAAGTGGAAAATCATAGAATGGTTGTGGATGGAAAGAGTCTTAAAGATCAGACTTTTGATAAACACATCCTTCATCATGCCAGGAGAGGATTGCAAACTGCAAGAGAAAAACATTTCTACTAAAAGTCTTGGAGTAGAGGAGAGATGTGCCTGCCATCAGTTCTGGTAATACCCATAAGATAATCACGTTTCAGTTCAGAATCTCCACATAGGCTCAGAGTGACCATCAACCATAAGCAGGATGGCTCCATTTTATCCAGGGGTGGCGAGCTCCAGGACAGGAGTGCTGCCGGGAGTCCAGGGAACAAGATGGAGAAGGAGAATTTTGATTTCCCTCAATAAACACAAGGCAGCTGCTTTCCATCCTAATACATGACTGTGTCTTGTACTGCTTTTGGCAGCAAGGGATTGGTGGTCCCATTCTGTGCCTCTGTCTTCGTGGGCTTGTGGCATCAGGCTTGCATCAGTATTAAATACACTGCCAGAAATACACTTGAGTTGTGCAGTACATCCCACCCTTTCAGAACATTTTTTTCTGATGCAGCACAAAAACGGGAACGCCCAGTATACTCGGTATTTTGGTTATCCATACTCTGTGTGCAAGGGGGGCAAGGAATAAGTGCATAAATGACAGATTCTTAATTACATTTTATTTCAGCGTTATTACTGCTTTCTCCTTCACCTGTGACCCAGTTTTGGTGGATGCTGAATTGTCTTCTTTTGCTGGAAAAGTGGGACTGGCACAGCTATGACATAACCCAGCAGGACAGTCCCTGTGCCCTCCCACAGCTCCAGTCGTGGTGCGAGCCTGTGGGACCAACAAACCCATCAGCAACAATTCTTGCAAACTTCAGGCGTTGACAGTTGAAATTTTCCTTCATATCTGTCCTTTTCTATACTATTAAAAAATAAAATCCACTCAGTGGGGAACATTTCAACCAAAATGCCAATAAAAGAAACTCTATTTTTACACAATAGGATATTTATTTAAAGAGGGGTAAGAGCTGTGCAGATGAGTGTTGTGTAGTGCTGAATTACACTGAAATATCAGCCTCAGGCCTCTCCTTTCAGCCTGACAAGTAAAATCAGATTTTAAAAATCATTTCCTGGCTCCTCTCTGTGTCTGTTAAAGGTCACAGACACTGCACAAGGGTTTCCTGAAATTAATAGTTGTGACCTATTCAGATACCATCAGGATGAGTCACTTCAGAAGAGCCCACTCCTTCCATCTTTAGATCAGACTTTAAAAACTGCAATGATTCAGATACCCGGCCACACACTGAATGATAAGGGTAAGAACAAGATGTTAAAGGGCATCTTCTGCTGGCCTGCTACTTCTGCTGGCCTCATTCAGGGCCCGTTGGGTGTACCTGTAAAGCTCTTTGGCAGCAGGTCCGTGCTATGGCTGGAACCAAACCCTGCCCTGCACAGAACTGTGTGTGCTAAGGACATCCCTTCGTGCAAATGCCTTCTCCACTTAGGTCTTGACCCCCTGCCTAGGAAACACCCGGTGTCCCCTGCTAAAAGGGAGAAAAATAGTGGGTTATTCTTTAAGGGCTGCACTGTACTGCAGGTGTTTGACGGGGAGAATAAAATTAATTTCCTGATTTTTGCATTTCCTAATTTTTTCCACACTTTTCAACATAAAGCATGTTTTTTAAAGGGAAAATGGATGTATTATTTACGCAGATATAGATTTTTGGGAAAAAATGTAGTTACTTTCCCCAAGAAACAAAAACAAGCTGAGGCACCGAAACAGGTTGTCCAGAGAAGTTGTGGATGCCCCATCTGTTCAAAGCCAGACTGGATGGAGCTTTGACCAGCCTGGTCTAGTGGAAGGTGTCCCAGGGAGGCTGGAATAAGATAATCTTTAAGGTCCCTTCCAACCCATGTGTGATTCTATGACTTGCTCCCATAAATGGTGCATTGAATCCTATTTTGAAATGCTAATTTTGAGATGCAAATGAGAACACGGGATTGTGCCACTACAGAAACTAATTTGGCAGTTCAACATCTGATCATAAATACATCTAGCGTTGGAGACCTACGTGGAAGAGTGACAAGCTTTCTTGGTTTAAGACACTTTAAAAGGTGGACACTCTGAAAGGAGTTACCTCCCCTTAGTTTCATCCAAACCCTTTCCACCAATAAGGAGAAAATGAATACGAGCAGAAATAAGTGGAAAAAATAACAGTTCACTAACAAGCAAAGTAGCAACAGGGGGGAAAAAGCGAATAATCACTAGGTACCAAATCACTAAATCTCACAAAATCCTCAGGAGCAAAGGGAAACCCAGAATGGCAGGGTAGCTGCCGCCCTTTCCCGATGG